>JAYDZE010370809.1:0-17377 GCA_034509125.1 Monilaria moniliformis
ATGTTCCAGTTTCAAAAGTTATGGGATTGACCAGAAGTCAACGAAAAGTTATGATTTAAATGACAATTATCCCTTTAATAAAATATAATCGTTTACCATTTCAAGAGCCAACTTTAAATATGGGTCATTGTGAAATTATGGTATTAATTTATTTTCAAGAAAAAATGAATTTTAATCAATAAAATCAATTTTTATAAATAAAAATTAATTTATTAATTGAATTTTTTAAAAAATAAAAAAATTAGCGGTTGCCGGATCCTCGCAGTGCGGCCACTGCAGCGGGACATCCAGTCGCACCCTCGACTGGAAATGCAGCCGTTGATCGCTATTGTCCCCCAACAACGCCGCCACATTTGGGTCCTCTTTTTGGCTGCGTTAAGCATTGCCCCTCAAAAGCATTGTGATATTATTATTAGTAACTCTATCAGGTCATTGAGTATTGATTCAATATATTGCATATATATAACCTTTACTTTGGCTCATATAATTGATAAATTAAATTAATGCATGTTAATATATCATTTATTTTAATGAATTAATTAATTTTGAATTTAATTTTAATTATTTAAATATTTAATCATCTATCTATCTATCTATCTATCTATCTATCTCTCTATCTATCTATCTATCTATAATATCACATAAAGTATATGTCCCAATAAGGTAATTTCAATATTTAATAACAATTAAATCATACGTTAATTTATTCTTCAAAAACTACTTATTATCATTATTTAGCATATTTAAATGAAAATACAAAACAAACATTATTAATAAAATTTAAATTATATTCTCTCTCTTTTATTTATTCTTTTTCGTATAAGCTTTAAAAGAATTAAGGTCAATTTTGAATAAATACATGAAACTTCATAAGTTTTGTAAATTTTATAGTGGCTTTTAAAATATTATAATAATATCACTATATTTTAATTTGTTGAAAAAATTTACTCCCCTTTTTTTTCAGTTGCCAAAAAGTTGCGATTCTACATTAAATATTGGCGGCGCAGGCTTCGTGAAATATGTCACGTCATCTCTCCAATAACCAATTATTTTTTGAGCGAATTAATTTTACAATAAATTGAAAGAATGTAATATTATTATAATATTTTAAATATCATATAAAAAAATTATAAGATAAGTAAAAGTTCATACATTAAGCGACTATTAACCCATGCAATTATGAAAACCTTTGAAATAAATGTGCTTCAACATCTCTAGTGGCTCGTGAAATATAATTTAGTAGTAATTAGATTTTCGACCCCAATCAGAATCCAAAATAATTGTTAGCCAACATAATTATTCGTAGTTGGATTGATTAATCGGCCCAACAGAAAGAAAGCCCAAATAACATTATCAGTCGGCCAGTCCACTAGTATATAATCCAATCACTAAAACCCTAGATTTGCTTACCGCCGTTACTCTCCGCACTCTCTCTCTTCTCTCTCTAGTTCTCACGCCGCCCTCCCTCTTTCTACAGGAAAGATGGTACGATTTCCGATTCACCTGTTATTGAGAATTTATCTATTTCATTACGATGATTTGCGATTTATTTGGCAAGAATTGCTGCTTGGTTATTGCGTTCTATTTTGAATTACCAAAAATTTGCTGCTTTTTGATAGGTTCTCTCTAATGATTACGATTTGCTCAACCCACCGGCCGAGCTCGAGAAGAGGAAGCACAAGCTCAAGCGCCTCGTGCAATCCCCAAACTCATTCTTCATGGTAATAATCATATCGTATTTTCAGTTGTGATTTTAGCTAATTCGGTTTTAATTTTTTATTTTCGTTTTTACGTTATTGTTTTCTGTTAGTTTTTAATTGAGAATGTTTGTGATTGTTGTAGGATGTCAAGTGTCAGGGTTGCTTCAACATGTAAGTTCTTTCGTGTTTCATTAGATTTAAAAAAAAATCGAAGAGATTGTGAACCAATTGTTGGTTGAGTTGAAATCCTTGTGTAAGTTTTGTTGATCTATGTTGTAAATTTATATATGTAAATGTGTATGTATATGCAGAACCACTGTTTTCAGCCACTCCCAAACCGTTGTTGTGTGCGGAAACTGCCAGACAGTTCTGTGCCAACCTACCGGCGGCCGTGCCCGCCTCACCGAGGGCTGCTCCTTCCGAAGAAAGGGCGATTGAAGAACATACACTCCTTTTTCACATTCTGTATGGAATGTAATGTGAGTCAGTTTTTTTTGGTTGGATGTTTTCTTTTTTTGACATGTAATGCTCTTGTTAAGACTTGTTGAGTTTCTCAAGAAGTAACCCTTCAAGTTATGTTATCCTAGGTTCGAATTATGTTATATTATAATTGACCAGTTTTTCTGTGAGATTTTCTCCCTTGCGCTTAGTTTGTCAAGTTTTAAACTTGCACCTGTTCCTCACATTTATTTAGTTAATGGGAATGTTTCTTATCTTCAAATATTTGCCTTTTCAATTACAATAATTATTTAGATACTCATGAGGCAGTTGATGGCCGCAGCTAGATGTATAGTGTTTTTACATATCTAGTTGACAATGTGGTATTTTGTCTGTCTAATATTTGATGCTTTCATGATTCGTGTAGTGCTTACTATGAATTAAGCTAGTGTGCACATTTGTGCTATGACACGTAGTGCTGGCGTGCTTTTGCACTTTGTTGGATGCAACCACTTCCCGCGACACTCTTACATCTTCATCTGGTGATGGTAGCCTCTTGTCCAATAGTTGTTGCACCATTATCTTTTGGGCACTAATAATTAATATATATGATCATAATACACCAGTTCTTCTAATTTTAAAAGTTATGTGCAATACTTATTCAACATCAATTTTTATTATACACCGAAAGCTTGCTTAATGTTATTTTGTGTCGTCTTCTACTTTTTGAGTAAACAATACTTTCTTTGGGTTAGTCGTGAGCTCTCTCGTGCATGTTCATCAATGATTGGGAGTTGTGCATTGCCAGCCTTCTTAAATATGTACCGCGGAAGGCCTTTAGAATTTCATGACAAAATTATTTGACACAATCCCGCTTCGTTGTGCCGGTAACATGGATCCTGTCGTGGCTCATTGGGAAAATAATCCTCGACTAGGCGTTTAGTGACAGTTTCACGCTCTTGGAGCTTATACGTCCTTGATAGACGAGCCTTCGGAGGCGGCACAACAACAACATCAACCCTCTTTCATAACTCCTCTTGTAGCGCGACGTCGACCTCCAATACTACTTGAGTTATGTCATCCTCTTCCTCAGTGTCATAATTGATTTTTTGGGGATTCATCAATTTTGGGGATTATGTGCGTAGACAAGAATGAGAAGAAGAATAGTGAATTTATGAATAGGAGAAAAATGAATGAAAAAGAAGAAAGATGTAGTATTTATAGGAGGAAAAACAAAATAAATAATAAATAAATTGAATATTTAAATAATAAAAAAAAAATCGGTCGTAGCATGTCTCCTGCAACGCAACCACTAGTCCAGTTGCACCGTGCCCATCACCTGGATTCCCGCCACATTTGCGGCCAAAGCCGCCGGCACCGTCCGCCTCCTTCGCGAGTATGGCCTTACGAGTCTTGCGGTCTCAAAAATAAAATAAATTTGTAGTCTTTGCCATCATTGACTTGGTAGTCCATTCACTGACTAAAATTTCATAATACGATGTATGAGTAAATAGAAAAATAGACTAGAAAATTTATTGTGCTGGAAAAATTGGAAGGTTGTACCAATGATTATAATGCCGATGGTAAACCATAATTATTCAAATTATCATTTTTAAAGCAATTATTCATATTATCATATAACTCTAGAACGAAAACAATAATATATAAGACTTTACTTAAGATGAAATATGATTAGAAACTAATGTGGAATAGTATATTCGTAAAAAAATCTTTTTCATTTGTCTAAGATGTTATGGAAACAAAAACTAAACAGAAATTCACGAAATAGTTGCCAAAACAAGATGATATCCTCAGAAGTCCCCAAATCTTTGTTTCGCAATAATGAAAATAAAATTGAAATTTCAAATTTTTAACAAAATATTGTCTTGCCATTTATGTAATATTACTTTCATCAGATAACATGTTCTACTTTCCTAATAAATATTGGCAAATTTTAATTGTAATTTGATATTGATATAGAAATAATTGTTATTAAATATTCATTTTGTCCCACTAAAGATGTTTCACCTTTTTTTTGGTTTCTCCCATTAAATATGTTACACTTCCATATTTGGAAAAAAGTTATACTCTAAACAATTTTTTCTCTCTCATCATTAATACTTCCAATTTTTTTTTCTCTTATTATTAATACATCCAACTACTTTTTCTCTCACATTATCATTTATTAGTTCATCTCTCATCATTAATACATTCAACCAACAACTTCTTCGCTCTCTATTTAAACACTCTAAACAAAAACTCCTAAAATTTCGTGTCATCACAAAGTGTGACATATTTATCGGGATGGAGTGAGTATTATTTTGACTTTTATCATAAGAAAATGCATATTTAAGATTAATAAGAAACAAAAAGATTGTTGATGCCACATAAACGCGACTGATGATGTGTCACATAATCTATGAAATTGTATCATATATAAGACTAGCGTTTAAACCATCAAAATTTGACTAGAAATTAATTTACGACATGATTTATAATTACTTTACATATTTTATGATCATAGCATATATTAAATAATCTTCAAGATTTAATTATATTAATCTTAATAACTTTTGTCAGTTAAATGTTAATAAGTTTAGAGAATTGGATTATCTATTTATATAAATTTTCATTTAAGGTTTCATAAAAACTTGATTTGGAATTGAAGATTTTAGAAAAAGAAAAAGAAAAAATATATAAATTTGGTATGATATGATTGAGAATTGATGTGCCACATTTGTTTTTTCATCGTATATAGAAAAATTAATTAATTATGTACATTTTTTTTAAAATTGACAAATGAGATATAATTTAAGACAACATCTGCCATGTGAGTATCATCTCATGTGAATCATGTATCATTTGGAGCTTGGAAGACTGCATCTGACTTTTGAGCACTCGTCTGGAACTTGAAATGTTATATTGATTTTTGAGTATTATTGATAGGACACAATTGTTGCTATGAATTAAAGGCTGGATTGAGTTTTAAATGAACACAATCTACACTTAATAGGTATTTATATGCAAGAAATTGGAAGAATTAGCAATTGGAAGTACAAGGACATAGAGGAGACTGAAAATACACAAAAAGGACAAACGAAGCAGGTTTTGAAGTTAATTCACAAACTGGCTTAGAAGGTCCTAGGCTACTCAGCTTGAAGGTATTGCAGACGGTGATATATGACAAAATTGTCATTTTCCATCATTAATAGGATGTCTCCCTTGGCTGTGAATGAAGGGCATCATGGTTATTTTCAGCACAAGTGCTGGAAACCTAGCTCACCGACCTAAACAGCAGCCGCAATATATGTGGGGAAAAGAGAGGTCAAAAAAGGGGGAGCAATCATAAAACACATGCTCTACATTCCATCACTTCTAACACATATATTCACTTACAAAAGTGCACTTACATTTTCCTACCTCACACCATACTCGCTGCCATCCATAAGTTGTGAGGAACCTAGAAGAATCCATAGAATAGACGAAACAAGGAAGTTCTGCGAGTGTAACGGGGACTCACTCACCCCATTGTACTCATTTCATTTCAAACAATCTTAGCATAGTTGTTGTTATCGATTTCAGTTTCCATTAGCTAGATAGTCGAGTATTTTTGAAACTCTAATTTGGATCAAATTTTGAAGTTTTTCGATTTCGACTTTGAATGGTAAAATTTCTCTCTCTGTGATTTCAGCTTAGTTTTCATGCTTTTCTTATGAAATTTCGGTTTCTTGTTTTCCTCTTTCTTGATGAGATTTAGTTTTGATGATTTAGTTTAGTTGTGTTCAAGTTTCCTTGCGAATCAATATTTCATTGGTTGGTTCAATTTTTAAATTTCATGTTTAAAGTTTGCGAAAATGATTTCAAATGATTTTGTTGATTTGTTGATGAATCTTTGAAAAATAGGTGTTAATCTTTTCAGATTTGTCATGGATTGGTTGATTTGATGCAAATTTAGTTTAGATTAAAATCTTTCATTTCAATTTTCAGTTGATTTCAAGTTTTGCAATGTTTTAATGGCTGTTTTATGCAAGTTTCCGCTCTATTTTCCCATAAGTAATGATGAACAATAGTTTATATGCAAGTTTCGTTTTTTAGTATATACCTTTAGAATAACTAGTTTGTTTTCTGAAATACAAAAACATATTTAAGTTTTCTTTAATATAGGATAATGGTCAAATAGGTTTAGTTTAATTTCCTGCATCATTTTATTTGTTTTCTGCCCAATTTACATGCATTAGAAATTTTTTCCCACATTTAGTCAAGTTTGGTTCATTTTTAGTGTTTTAAAGCAAATTTCAAAATTAAGGTGTGGTGGCATCACCAAACTCCGAATGTAGAAAACAACAAAGAATGGAAAAATATAAAATATTTTGATTAGTTCATCATGTCTATAGCTTGGAAGACTAGAATTGAGTTTAGAGCATCATCTTGTCTAGAGTTTAAAAGATAAAAAAGTGAGTTATGAGAATCCCCTTGTCTTGAGCTTGAAAGACTAAAAATGAATTAAGAGTGTCATCTTAATTTGGAGATTGACGGACCACCTTTAACTTTTGAAAATCTATTGTTTAGTGTTTGAAAGACCAGAATTGAGTTATAAGCGTCGTTTCAAGTGGAGCTTGACAGACCATCTATGTCTTTTGAGCATAATCTTGTCTAGAGCTTGAAAGATTAGAGCTAACTTGTGAGCATCATCTTATTTGGAGCTTAAAAGATAAAAAATGAGCTTTGAGCATTGTTTCTTCTAGAGTTTGACAAACCACATCTGATTTATGAGCATAATCACATCCGAAACTTGAAAGATTAGAATTAAGTTGTGAGCATAATGTGGTCTGTAGCTTAAAAAACATAACTGAACTCTAAGCATCATATTGTTTGAATATTAATATACCAAAATTGACTTGTGAGCACCATCTCATCATGAACAATTATCATATTTATCAAATTTTAGTACATAAAACACCTTTTTTGTAAAACATTCATTGCATTTAATTAGTCAAGTTCATATATATAATACAGTTATAGGTTCAAGTTTTCTCCTTAATTTGGAATCACATGTGGCATTCCTATATTTTTTATTCATTTTTATCTAAATTCTCCATTTAAGTCAATTAACTGTTTTTCTTCTTCTTATTTTTTTTTTAAAAATCTCCAAATTCACATCGATTTTTATGAGATTTAATCATATGAAAACCTTTATAAATCTATTTTCCCAAAGAAAAATGAATATTTAATTAATTTTATGGTTAAGATTAATATTATTTGAATTGCATCAGGGATTTAATTTGATCAAATATTGTTGGTCAAGTAAAAAGTTCATTTAGTTTGATTTGATCACTTGATATTTTCTCTTTAATTAGCCTTTAAACTATGCTTTAATCCGCCCAAATTTTTAATTCAAATACTTTTTAATTTTAGCTATGACTGTAAAGGAAATGAAGAATTTGAATAAAAAGATGAATGTTCTCAGATAAAATAATACGCATATAAATAAACAAATCAAAAGATAATTATTAAAAAGACAATAACAAATATAAAAATATCCAAAATTTTGATTTAGTGGAAAAAATTGTTCTGGCAACTTTTTTAAGAAAAATAGATGAAAATCCCTATAAATCTCTCAATATTCATGGTATTTAATTGGTTAGCTAATTTTCCAATAAAAAATATTATAATTATTATATAACCAATTAATTAATTGGATAAATTATATTGAAGGTAACTATGATAAAATTATGTTTGGTTTCATTGGTAATTAAGAGAATAGAGATAGTCACTTTATATAAATTTTCCTTTAATGAAGATTGATAAAAATTTGATGTGTAATTGAAGTTACTACTATTGTTATATTTAAAATTATTATTGGAGATTCAAAATAATTAAAAAAGAAAAAGAATGGTAATGCCACATTGAGATGAATAATGATGTAACTTTAATTTTTTATAATTGTATTATATATGATATGATGTTTGTCTATTGAAAAATACTAAGAAATAAGAAATCCAAAATGATAGGGCATTCTCCTCCATTTGTACAGATAAGAATAAAATAGCATTTTTCCAGAGATATCACTAGGGTATCAGCAACGCGGCCCGTGTTGCCCGTCCCTTTGGGACGAGATGCACGCAGGATGTGTTGTGAGGGGAGGCAAGGGACGAATGACTCGTGATGGAGGGAAAAGACGTGGGCTGGCCAGCCACGTGCCCCCTTTCTGTGGCCAATGAATGTGGCGCATTTCACCCACTCATTGAGCACGCGAGTGGGCGTTGCGCGTCCGTCTTTTTTTCAATTCGAAAAATTCAAAGTTAAAAAAAAAGTCATACTATCATTTATACCCAATGGCTACCTCCTTTTCTTTATCTTTTTTTTTTAATTATCCGAACCCATTATATCTCATCTATGAATACCCTCTTTTCCCACTTCATTTTTTAAATAATTTCTTCTTTATCTTTCTAATTTTTCTCTCAATTTCTTCTTCTTCTTCTTCTTCTTCTTCTTCTTCTTCTTCTTCACCGGCATACTATATTTTCTCTCAAATCTTCAGCAAAATGAATCCATACTATGGCGCTGACGATGACAGTTCCGATGACGAGAATGAGAAGCACCTTATGTCGATGCTTCAAGCGGCCACTTAGAGTTACTATTTGCAGCCTCCCCTGGCGAAGGCTCTTGAGGTCTGATGCAGAAGGTACGTGCATCGGGAACGAGAAGTTGTCGATGCCCGGCTAGTGGAGTATTATTTCTACGACAAGCTACGATGGGATGGAGATGTATTTCCTTATCGGTTCCGTATGTGCATGAATTTATTCTTGCGCATAGCAAATACATTGCCAGCGCACGAAAAATACTTCCACCAGCGGTCGGACGCTTTCAGACAACAAGATCATTAAGTGTTTCAAAAGTGTACATCAACATTTCGACAGCTGGCTACCAGTGAATGTACTGATACGTACGACGAGTACTTACATGTCGCCAAGACCACGAGGCGTGAATGCTTGAAGCGATTCTGCAAAGGCATCTGTGACGGCTTTAACGCAGTATATCTGAGAGTGCCTACAACCTTCGACTGCCAACAATTGCTCCATTTGCACGAAGCATACCATGGCTTCCCCGACATGCTTAGCAGCATCGACTCTATCCACCGACAGTGATAAAATTGCCTAACGGCATAGAGGGCCGAATACACTGACTCCCACAAAGGCTCTCATCTGACGATTGTGCTAGAAGCAATTGTCGACCACCGGTTCTGGATTTGGTATGTATTTTTTGGTGTCCTCGTATCCAATGACGAAATAAATGTGTTCAACCACTCGAACGTCTTCAACAACGTCTTGAACGGTAGGGCACTGGTAATACAATTCACGGCCAATGGACGTCGCTACAACATGGGCTACTATCTCGCCAATGACATCTATCCTAAGTGGCCAACATTCGTGAAGTCCTTCTCGTGTCCAACCGAGCCTAACAAAGTTCGTTTCGCGCGGAAGTAGGATTCAATGCGTAAAGACGTCGTACGAGCATTCACCGTTCTACAAACATGGTTCGCGATCATCAATGGTCTGGAGCGTTCGTGGTTCAAGGACATTCTTGCCAATGTCATGTATGCGTGCATTATATTTTACAACATGATTATCGAGGACGAATGAGCAAAAACCCCTAATTGGGTAAACGAGGACATAGCCTGCTCATCGACCGCAACTGACGCCCCAAATCAAGGTGCGCCGCAATCATTCCGCGAATACCAAATGCGTCGCGAGTCGTCGCGTGATGTCTTTAATGTTAGGGTGTATACTGAAAAGCAAGCTTCGAGCTACTTTATATTTATAAACTTTATTTCCCAATATATGAGAATATTATTATTTTGTTACATTGGTTTGCATTTTCATACTTTGTTGTCTTACAAACTGTTATGATTAAGCAAACATGTCTAAGTCTTCTGCACTATAGACTAAGTGGGTGATCAGGTTATCATTGAAGGTCTCTCAGTTGGTTTCTTGCAGAAGAAAAGCTAAAGTTTCACAACCTAGATAGACTTAGACAATCTATCGTGAAAGGTTGCAGTGTTAGTCCAAAAGTTTATTAACCTTGGTAAACAAATAACACTGGTGTGATATAGCACTGAATGGATTCACGTTGAGATAAGTCTTTCTTGCTAATTACTGAAAGAAAATGTCTCGATGATTATTTATTTCTTAACCTTTGTACATAACATTGAGCATACGATATTGATTATGCACTGCTTTGATTTATCAAAAGGTGTGGATTTTTCATATTCCAAGAATCCTAATATATTAGGTAATGGTAATTACTATTTAGATGTGCTAGGATTGTTATTGCACTAAATCGTGTCCTGGGAGAGTCCGGATTGATAATATCCCCAACAGAAGTTCAATAGAGATTTTATTATATAGAAGTCTGGCCGGCTTGAAATTTATTTCAAAGTATAATAAATAATGAATTTTGAACTAGACAACTCGTGGTAAAAGATATTAATTAATTAAAGCCAACAACATGCTTAAATTAATTAATGGATATTAGAATCTTAAATACAAGAAATAAATTAATCAAAAATGAAGTCCAGATTCCTTGTAATTTGGATTTGGAAAGGGTAAGCCAATATTAATAGCTATAGTGGTACAAATTAATATTATATTGGGCTTATATTAAATTGGGGCTCAATTTAATTAGTGAAAGCACAATAGCGAGGCTCGGTCCAAATTTTCTTGGATCCCTAATTTGGCTGGCTCATGCATATTCTATAAATAGGAGAAAATAAGAAGAAAAAATTACAACACTTACACACATACACAAAATTTTATCCACTGCTAGGGTTCGAAATTCTCAAACCCTAGCCTCCATTTTTGTGGTTTCTCCTCATTTCTCTAGTCTTATAGGTTTGATAGTATTTGCCCACATCAATATATAAACCTAGGAATTGGGAAACTGATTAAAGTTCTAAGGTTGAGAATTCAGACCTACACGTGGAGAAGGAGCAAGCCATCGTCTGATGTTTGGAGATCAACACAAGTAAGTAATCTGAACCAACTAGAAAACATGTTTTATGATTTACTTATCTGTTTTGCATGTTTTGGTTCGCATCATAGTAAAGTAGGATTATCTGAATCAGTTAAATTTTTTCTTATATTATCATAGAAAGATCCCAGATAGGGGATTCATTCATTGAAATATTTAAACCCCAACAGTTAACCAGGATCGACCTACACAATTTAATCGAATAAATTTGGGCGTGCTTTGGTCTCCTTGATAATCGGTTAGGATTTCAATTATGTAATTTTTCCTTTCAATAATGTGTTTGTAAGATTTTTAATTATTTAATTATTGACTTTTATTAATGTAATATTTAATTTTATAATTATGTATTTTTTTTTAATTTTAATGAAATCCACATTTTTAATTAAATCAAAAATTCAATTTAATTAGAATATGTAATAAATATAAAAAATTAAAAATGAATAAAAAAATTAAAAGATAGACCTATGAATAGTAAATGGTGAAGTGATAGGGATATGGGTCTTAATTCTTGAAAAATAGATAAGGTAAAAAATGATATAAGACCCCTAATTAATTGATAAATAATTAAAAGGAATGGACGATCAAAAGACGAGTCCATACGTGTAACACGATTAGCATTAGGAAGAGGTGGCTGCCAAGGAGATGAGGAATCATTCTCATGGGTGAAATGAATCTCTTCTCCCAGACCAGTATCTTCTACCCTACTAAACCTTCTACTGTACTAAACTGCATACTTCCTCAATCTTTTCGAAAGAGGTGCCTTTTGATGACGTTTTCTTCTTCTCACGATGGATTGGTAATTGAGGATGATTCTGACGGATATGACAAGGCAAATCCTTTGGATGAGTCTACTTTTGCGGAATCCTGAAACAACTTAGTGGCTTGTTCGGGTGTGCTAATCCGCTCAATATGAAATTCTTCACGAAGGGGACTAGACGAAGACGAAAGTCGTAGATGCTCTTACCTTTATTATTATTTTTTTCTATTTTTTCAAAAAGTTTGTTAAGCGAAAATGAAGTTGAAGGATGCAGTGTCACGCAGTGCAAAGTTCATTGAACTTTACGAAAGTTTTTTTTTTTTTTTTTTGAAGTAAAAGTTTCATATGTAATTTAGATAAATTAAAATTGACCAAAATTTATTAGGTTATAATACTCACTGTAATTAATCGGCCAAATTAAAATTCATCAAATTAAATTTCTCAAATAAAAATATAATTATTTATTTGGCCCAATTAATTAATTGACCAAATTATATTTAAAATAATTACAACATAATAATTAGGTTTTTATGTTAATCTTGGTTTCATTGTTAAATAATAGAATATAAACTTTTTATATAAATTTTCATTTAATAAAGTTTCATAAAATTTGATATGAGATCTAAAATTTCAACAAACATAATAAACCATATAACATTAATATAATCAGAACCCCATTATTAATTATAATTTTCAAGTTAAAAGTAACAATAAACGTTAATATCATAACAGATATTATTGAGCAATTTTACGATAATATAAATATATGATATATATATAAATTTTTTTTTGTTATTAAAAAAGGTCGAACTTGTTTATAAAAAAAATGTTATTTGATTTTATGAAACGTCTTAATTATGTATAAGTAAAATCTCATTTATAATTAAAAAAATAAAATTCTTAAAATTTTATTTGTTTTTAAGAAAAGTCTTATTTGATTAGATCAAAAAAATTATTTAAATAAAATTTCATTTATAAATTTTAAAAAAATAGATGTCAAGTATAAGAACGCCCACACCTCATCAAATAACCCCAAAGCCTTTAACCATTCGGGCAAAGGCTGTTGTTTGTTGTAATACCATATTACATGTAAATGTTAGGGCTGCGTGTTAATGTTAACCGCACGCATGCGGTTAACCGCACCCAAGTACGCCTCTCCTAAGATTACATGTTTGACTTGTGATTTGATATTGATATTGATATTGATATTGATATTGATATTGATATTGATATTAAGGTAATTATTCTTGATATTTTGATTTTAGTTATAAAAAAAAGGCAGATTTAAGGTAAATGTGAAAGAATGATTGGTAATACCTTGTAAGTGTGAATTATGATGTGGTGTAGAATTTATGAAATCGTACTATATATAAAATTATTCTTTAACAATCAACAATATGTTAAACTTTTAAGGAACATGAATCTAAAATGTATTTGAATTTATATAAATCTTATCAAATAGTTATAAAATATGTTATCAAATTAAAAATTGTACATATTTTTATGGCTTGAGTATCTTTCCTGAACTAAATAAATATCATACATACTAAAAATAGTAAACAGTCACAAGTAGTTGTGGATCAATATAATCTTGATTAGATATATTTGAATTTGATTGAATAGAGTTCCCTAGACTTGTATTATGAGAGAAAACACGAAAACCAATTATAGAACAACATAGTGATATAAATGGATTTGAGTGGTGTTTCCCTGGACACTCTTACATCTTCATTTGAATTGCTTGGATGATGTCTTGATAGATTGAAGTTCCATATCTTGAATATGAAATAGATTCCTCACAAAATTAAAAACAATAAGGGTGCGATTGATATCATAGAATTGGAAGTTTGAATTTTAAATTGTAGCTTTCAATTCCAAATGCATTGTTTGGTACTACAAAAATATTTGAATTTGGAATTAAATTCAAATTTCAAATTCGTCCAATTTTACAATTTGAATTATATAGCTAAAGTAAATATTTGGAAATCCGAATAAATGTAAAATAGGGTACCTCCCAAATACACACACTGCACACATACACACACACATTGCACATGCACGGCACACATCACACGCTTGATACACTGCACACGCACAACAAACACACAGAAACACACACAATACACACTGCACACACTATACACATATTACACATACGTATGCACAACAAAGACACATGACACACAAAATTACACACACAATATACAAACAACAAACACACACTGCACACACAAAATCACACAGCAACACGGCACACAATATTACATACACGATACGCACACTGCATACACAAACAACACACACTATAAATATCAGTTAATCTTTGTGTCGATCTTTTTAATCCGTTTACTTGTCATTCTCGAGTCGATTTTGGAGTATTTGGTAAAATGTTGTAAGTGTTCTCGAGGTTGTGATATGGAAGTTTTCAATTAAATCAAGAGCTCATAGTTTTCTTGTTGGTACATTAATGGAGTTTTGGGTGCGATTTTCTGTTTCCTTTCCTTTTTGAGTTAAACAACTTTAGCTGGGTTTTCGCTTTTTCTGATTGTTCGTCCCTGCAACGCTCTGTTCCATTTTCTAGTTTAATATCTGAAAGCTGCTCTTTCGGTTTTTAAAGTAGGTTAGTTAGAGTCCTGAAATAGAAAGTAGGTTTGTTCTGTCGTTTGCTTTCTTTTGAAGTATTGTTACTTAAATTTCAGTGATGTTGCCTTCTAGTGTTTAATCGCAGTTTTAGTTCTAAGGTAAATTAGTTTTACTTATGTTGTTTCGTTTAATTTCGCTTAATCAATTGGTTAGTTCCCACGCTCTAATTAGTCAAATCTTAATTTTTCGTTCATCCTTAATCTTTAGGCGTGGCTGCATCGCCGATCTTCTTGGGCGTAAAAAACACGTAACAAACTCCCGTTCTCTATGGGTTCGACCTCGTACTTGCCTTATACTAGCCAATATAGTATAGAGGAAGTGTGAGTTATAAATTATCTTGATAGGGCTGATTTTGCTTGTGCTTAAATTCCAACGACTTAGCAGAATTATATCGCCTACCAAATGGCGCCGTTGCCAGGGAACGGTGTTGTTTTGTCATGTGTTTTTTATGTCTAGGTGTAAATAGCTTTTAACTTTAATTTCTTTTTCTTTTTCTTGTTTATGAGCAGGTCGTCACACCCTACACTGTTGTACGATTTTGAGATTGAGAGAACCGCAAGGCGTTTACGAAAGGAGACAAGACTAGCGAAACAGGGGATTCAAGCTCGGACAGGGCTTGAAGCTGCCCTGCCTGAACCTAGTTACCCAGTTGCGACATCCGGAAGTGAAGCTGAAGCCGATCTAGACTTCGAGCTCGACGGTGATTTTGATCACGAAGGTATGATGGCTGGAGAGGAAGACGACCCTCGTTTGGGAGATGTCCAAGCTCATTTGGATGATGATCCCCAAACGCCTATAAGAGTGCCCGAAGACGCTCAGCCGATAGAGATCAAGCTCGCCTTGTTGAACGTTTTGCCTAAGTTGTACGGCAAATGTGGAGAGGATCCCTACAACTTTCTCAGCGAGTTCATAAAAATGTGTCGCATTCAGAAGAGGCCGGAAGGAGTCAGTGAAGAACAGTTTCGTTTAGCGGTGCTCCCCTTCACTCTCACCTCGGAGGCCAATGCTTGGTTCACTAGCCTACCACCGAACTCAGTTTCTACATGGGTCGAGATGAAGAAGGTGTTTCTTGAGTATTTTTTCCCACCAACGAAGACCAATTCTTTAAAGAAGGAGATAACAGGTGTTCAACAAGGGTTCGATGAATCCTTGAGTGTATATTGGACCAGCTTCAAGAGATTGGTGGATAGTTGTCCCAATCACAAGTTTTCCGAGGGAGACCTTTTGCAATACTTCTATCAGGGAATGACTATCGACACCAAGAACTTGGTTAACTCTTCGAGTGGTGGGGGATTTTCTAACAAGAAGGTTAGCGAAGCAAAACAATTAATTCAACATTTGGTGGATGCTACCCGAGAATATGACGAACCGCACACAAGATTACTGAAAAGGGCCGCTCATGCAAGCGCGACTGCATTGGACTTAGAAGAAAACTTAGATGCTAAGATTGGCAAAATAGAGAAGCTGCTCACCTCGGTGGTGGAAAAGGTGGCCAGCTCGTCTTCGGCCGAGAAGCCGTGTGGAGCTTGCGGGAGGTTCGGTCACACTTCACTGCAATGTAGGGCAGACGAAGTCGATGCCATGGCACAAGTAAATGCAACACACAATTGGAATGGCCAAGGGCAAAAGAGAGATCCTTACTCTCCGACCTACAATCCAGGATGGCGAGATCATCCAAATTTTCGATGGACCGAACCCACACAACATCAGGCTTCACCAACCCCTCACCATCACCATCACAAACAACAACCTCCACCCATGCAACATCAAGCTTATAGGCCGCCACATCAAAGAGGTTACCAAGCCCAAAGTCAAGCTCAAACTCCTCCAAAACCGCCGAAGAGTTTAGATGAGATGATGGGAGAGCTGATTTCATCCCAACAGTTTATTCAGAATAATATGCAAGCCAATAATGATGTTGTCCATAAGGTGCAGAAAGCTCAGAAGAAGCAGAAGGTCAGCCTCGAGGCCCTCACTCGACAGATGTCACAATTGGCAGTCTCTATGAACGAATTACGTGGGAATAAGGGGAGAATCCCCGCCCAAGTACAACAGCCTCATAGGGAGAATATAAATCAAATTACATTGAGGTCGGGGAAGGAGTTAAAGAGACCGTTGGCTTTCAATTTCAAAAGTGGGCCAGAGGAGTCATCTGGGAGCCGAACTGAAATACCTAACCGAACTGAAATGCCCGGTTCGTCTAGATTGCCCAGGTCGGAGGTCTCCACTGAATTGAAGAACAATGAGAAAGCTAGTTTGGCTCCAATTTATCCAACAACCGAGGTGACCGAAGTTCCTGCAACCAAAGAAGCCGAACTGAACAATCAAGAGGAAGCGCCAAGGCCAGCACCGATGTCAATTCCAAAAGTACAACCACCTTTTCCGGGACGATTAGCAAGGCGACCTAAGGAAGATCCAGTGGATTTTCTGTCGATTTTTGGCAAATTGGAGATCAATCTTCCATTCCTTCAAGCAATGAAGTTGCATCCACTCAGCAAATTTGTTAAGGATTTTATTGCTGGAAAATCAAGAGGAGACGGAAAGATAGTGATTGGAGAAAGTGTCTCCGCCGTCATCCAAAAGAAGCTCCCCTCAAAATGCACTGACCCAGGTATGTTCAAATTACCTATCTCAATTGGAAATGTCCGATTGAACATGCTATGTGTGATTTGGGAGCTTCAATAAATGTTATGTCGTTGTCTGTGTACAATAGTTTGACTGGTGTTGAATTGGTTGAGACCCGAGTTGTGATTCAGCTCGCAGATCGTTCATGCATATGTCCCGAAGGGGTTTTGGAAAATGTGCTTGT
>JAYDZE010370920.1:0-36194 GCA_034509125.1 Monilaria moniliformis
CAATTGCAAAAATTGTTAAAGTTATGATATAATCGGCTGATTTTGAAACTTGCGGAATTGACCAGAATTTGACCAAACTTGATGATTTTTCCGGCAATTTGCCCTTATTTGTATTAGTATTGTTACCATTGATTTCAAAAAAAAAAAGAAAAAAAAAAAAGAGGACGGCCAAGCATGCATGAGTTGGCCGTGTTGCTATGGTTGAAACATTGAAAACATGGCGGTAGGGCTAGCAAATTGTGCGGGTTGAGTCGTTATCGGGTCAATTCGATAAGATCAAACCCGAACCTGACATGTTAAGAAAATTATTAACCTGAACATGAACCTGATCTGCTACATTCAAACCCGAACACAGCCGCACACGACACGAACTTGTTAGCGACACGATGATAACACGATAACGACAATCACACGATAACGACACGATCTAACCCTAATTAAAGTAATAAAAAGTTAAAAACTTAATCATAATTAAAATAGTACAAAATTAAAAAAAAATTAAAATAATAATATTAATTATTAGCGGGGCATCCGAATCCGATCCAAAATTATCGTGTCCTTATCGGATCGACATGACAAGGACACGAACTCGATAAAACTTGACACTAACTCGTTAATTTCGTGCGTGTTTGTGTCGTGTCAAAAATTGTCAGCCTTACATATATTTATGTTGTTGGACACATGACCCAATTATTTTGCCAACTTCAAATATGATATTCTTAAAACAATGAATTAGCTACTTTTATTCAATAACTTATGTCGAAATTTAAAAATATCCAAATATCATAGTGGAAGCCAGGTTGAAATGATTTTATTATGAAAATGTTTTTAAATGTAGCATAGACTTTAGTGGCTTTTGAGAATTGTGACATAAAGATAAAATTAAATTATTAGTCTAATGATATCTAATAAGCCAGGCCACCTGCCCTCACATTCCAGCTTTGAGGCCCTATAAATTTTTGGACTTTAAAATTGGTCCTTTTCTATTACACACACTCAAAGCCCAATTTTAATTTTTCAAGATAACCATATTATGGATACTTAATTGACCCTTAAAAAAGATCAACTAAGATAAAGATTCTCCAAGCACAAAAATGGAGAGTTTGATGCTCCAAGTATCAAAAATTTGTGTTTACAGAGTTCAAGGGAAACACTAGAAAATCACAAAAGTTCGGGAAAAAAAATCAGAAGATCTCAAAAGTTCGTGTATTTATAAGAAAATTATCTTCGTCATCTAAAAACGACGTCATTTTGATGATCAGTGTTATTGCCATCCGGGCACTTCCGACGTACACATCAGCTTCAATTTGGGGAAAAATAATTTTCGGGGGAAAATCAGAAAACCTCAGTTCATGTAAATAGATTCAAAAAATAAAATTCGGAGAGAGAAATCAGAAAATGGCGAAAGTTCATGTATTTACAGGCAAATAACCACCATTTATCCTTGTGGCGACAAGAACTCTGACGACTTATTGATCGAAGATCTGATCGTCTCTCTGTGTTATATATGTACAGTTTATAATATGGATATAATAGGTAAATTAAATTTTATAAAAATAATATATTAAACCACAATATTGCTCTTAAATCAAAGTGTATGTGTAAACCAATACTTTTCTCTTTTATTTTTTCTTGTATCAACCTTTAATAATATATTAATACGATCCGGATTATCTATATTATATATACTCGTTGTGCAAGACTAACACACTACCAACAATCATATATAATTATATAAATTATACACATATATGATTCATATATATGATTCAAATTAAAGAAAAGAAAAATAAAACCCACTAATTTGGTAGGGGAAAACAAGAATCTAAAAACATCTATTACTATTCATAGTTCAACCCTAATCAAGACTTAATCTCAGCCGTTGATTCTTCTCCCTTCAACTCTCCACACCCTTTCTCCTCATCAAGATTTGGGTGGCATGCCGTTTTTGCCCTTCGTTCCTCCTTGGTCTTTCCCCACAACACAAAATAAAGCCCTCCAACCAATAAAAGTGCTCCCAAAACACTATCAAAAATCAAAACATCAAAATCCAAAAAATCAATATAATATGCATGGGCCCCACTATCTTCTTCACATAAAAAAAATGAAATAAAATAATTTTTAAAAAAAAAACTTGACACTTGGTTTAGACATATCCTTGTATAAAATTCAAATTTGTCCTTCCAAAAAGATTTTCATTAACATCATCCTAGGATTCATCTTGGTCATTAAGTATTCTAGTATTTGGGATACAAAAGAATTCCAATGCTATACACAAGTTTGCACTCAACTTTATTTAAAGTGTTGTCTTTTTTTGGGGAGTTGATATAAAGTGTAGTCTCTTAAAGTTAATTAACTAACTTCAAATACTCACCTCTCATTTAATATGATAAATTTATAATTAAGTATTGTTCTCTCCGTCCACCATAAAATGTCCCATTCTGTCAAAAATGGACGTCTACAATAAAATGTCTTATTTTACTTTTACTATTTTTGGTAAATAGGTCTCACGTTCCACTAATTCATTTCACTCACATTCTATTATAAAACTAATATATAAAAGTGGGACTCATATTCTACTAACTTTTTCCACCCACTTTCATTCATATTTATAACAAAGTCAAACAATTTTTTAAAACCCACGCCAAATCCAAATGGGACAATTTATGATGGACGGAAGGAGTATTATATAATATTTAATTAATTTTCAATAAAGTAAGGTAAATGGAGTATATAATAAGAATATAGTAGACAAACCAAATGCCATAAACAAGACTTGTTTTACATAATTATATACTCCCCCGTCCACTAAAAATAGTCTTATTTGTGGACGACAATGCGCAGTTGGTAAAGTAAAAGAGAGAGAAAGAAAAAATTGTTGAAGAGAGAAAAAGTGATTGGTGTAGTGTTATGAGAAATTTTCTAAAATTAAAATGAAACCAATTTTGATGAACAAACTTAAAATAAAATAAAAAAAACAGAACTATTTTTAATGGACTGCGGAAGTATTAAATTAATTAGGTCGTAACACATTTCAAGGTGATAGTTAAATTGAATGAAATAAATAATAGAAATTATACCTTCCCAATGTAATAGTTTCACCTAGGACGAATGCAGAGATGGCTAGTGTAATGACCATGATAAGAGGAGAGGTCATGGCCAAGAAAACTGGACCTTTCTTCTCAACCACCCATGCTTGCATGTAAAATGTAACACCTGTCACAATTATTCCCTGTAATCATTTATTACCCAATTGAATTAGTAATCCTAAACTTCCCCCTCCACTCACAGCGGATGCAAAAAAAAGTATTGGTAGAGATTGAAATTCTCCAACTTCCGACTTTTCTGTTTTCGAAGCATCGATTCGATAAGGGCTGTAAACTGTGTCCGCCCATGCTTCCAATTCCAAAATTAAAGATTAAGAAAATTTGTTTAACTTCTTTGATCAACACCCTTTTCCTTTTTAAATAAATAATGTCTATAAGCTGTCAATTTTGTGGAAAGTGATTTGTGTCCCAACTTTTTTGCTTAATTAACTTATCTAAAGAGTAGCACTAAACCAACAAAGTATGATTTATCATGTCACAACTCCATAAAAGTATTTTTCTTTCGAACTTAAAGTTATTATAATAGGATCAAAGTTCAATAAACCTGGCTTGTCGGACGACGACAAGCCAATCGATTAATTGAGAGATTAGTTGTTTGGTCCACTTCAATTAGTTATTAAAAAATTGAAATATATGCTAAATTAAACTTCCAAAATTAATCAGTTAATCTTTTTTTTTTTGCAAGCCTTTATTTTTACTGTATTTAATGTAGCACTGGATAATCTTTAACTATCAGGTGTGTATCTGTTCTATGGGCTCGACATATTGTATCTTGTATTTCGTGTTTGGGAACAAGTTACTTTTGGACTTGTTCTGTGTAAGAAACATTTGATATTGGTTATTGATATATACAGATTGGTTGTCCGTCTAACCCCAATCCAAACATTTGATATTGGTTATTGCAAACTTATAAAACATATATGGTCCAATCTTTAAAATACACAAACAAAAAAATTATATACTGCACGGGACAAAATTTTCTGACACTCAGGAGGACGAGAAGTTTTGTCCCGTGCCTTATTTTCAACTTCTTTAAAAGTATGATCATGATTTTTTATTTTATTTTTGATATATTATAAAGGTCGTACCATTTTTACAACTTGACCTAAAGACTGAATCATACAGTGTAATTAACTCTTTTATTCAATAACCCGATATTTGAAGCAATTATATATCTAGATCAAGGAAAGAGTTTTTAATCATTAATTTCAAAATATATTATGTGGCGCAAAGTAGCAAGTAATTATAGAAAAATAATTAAAATGAGCATTAAAACTTACACAATAAGCAACTGATACAAGTCGTATATTCCATCCGATTTTCCAGTGAGTTGGCTCCCTTGCAAATGCTAGAGCCGCTAAGAATGATTGTATTGTGCTTGAAAAGCACTGCAGCGTTGTCAGCAGCAGCTTCGAAGGATAACTCTTCAGCACTCGCCCCTGTAATTTCTCTAATTAGTTAAAAAATAAAATAAATATATACAGTGGCGGATCCAGGGGGCAGGAGGGCGGCTAACTTCCCCTTAGCATCACCGGTAAACCGACATGGTTGCCTCTCCCCCGATGACTAGGGATAAGCATTCGGTTTTCGGTTCGGTTTTTTGCCCAAACCGAATCGAACCGAAAAACCGATTTTTTTTTTAAATTAAAATCGAACCGAAGCGAATTACCCGAAAAATCAAACCCGAAAAAATGAAATCCGAACTATGAAAACCGATCCGAACCGAAAAAATCGAAATTTCATAAAATTATTGGATAACAAAACTAAAGAAAAAAACCGAAAAAACCGAATATCCAAACCGAACCGAAATTTGTGAAAAATCAGAAAACTGAACTGAATCGGAATCCGAAAAAAATCGAACCAAATTTTAAATTTCGGTTTGGTTCAATTCGGATTTCGGGTATTTTGCTCACCCCTACCGATGACTGAATATGCCTTTGTTGCAGCTCGGAGCTTAAAAAAATTTGCTCGGTTTTGCCTGTGTTAGGATCCGTCATTGTTGCAACTCGGAGGCTGAAGAAAACGTAGTACAAATATATGTTCTAAAGCTAATGAATGAGACTTTTTAACTGTAGCTTTTGGATTACGCCCCCTCTATTTTCAAGTTCTGGATCCGCCACTGAATATATATATTAATGGAAAAAAAAAAGAAGAACCTGCAAAACAAGCCAGAAAGCCCAGCTAATGTTGGAAAGGAGCATGAGAAAGACACCCTTAATCCATGTATTGGTTGGAGTGATGTGAGAGTGGAGAGAGGTGTGGTGAAGGTGCCATAGTTGGAGAAGGGGACCCCTATAGAAAGCAATGGTTGCTACTCCTCCCATGCACAAGCTTACTCCTAACATTTTCATCATTCCTGGCCTTGTCCTTATTTTAACCTCCTCCATCCTGCATTCATCAATATATATCATTAAACTCATTCACACATTTCTATATATATTGGGGATAATTAATTGATTATAATAAAAACTTGTGAATCATGCTTCTTTATGTATATATTAATGTGTGCTTCTTTTATGTTAGTGCTTTTCATAGTTTAGTTTAAATCATATTTTTATGACAATCGTAGATCATAATCAATAGTATATAAATTTGTGTGCATGAATATGTAGTTGCATGCGTGTGATGTTTACGTTCCAATCGAGCATGCATGACATGTGAGACCAATCACTTCCCAATTAGGATACTTTTTTTTTCTTTTCCTAATATTGTTACACTGGGGGATCTGTAGCCGTCACTTTCAATGTGCATTGAGTAAACTCGTTTGTATACAACAGTTTGTAAATTACATAAAAAGAGTAGACTATACTTCAAAAGTCAAATATAGCAGGCTCGAATCTATGGAAGCATTAGTAAAGTTCGAACCGAAAGAATTTGACCTAAAAATATTATTAAAAAAATCCCTTAGGAGAATCAAGCTTACTTTGTCGAAGATTCAAATCTCAACACCCAAAATTTCAACACAAAGAATAAAATAAAATTTGACTGTGTGTTATATATTCCTTACTTAATGGAAACCATTAATGATTATTTTAACAAAATACATTTGTTATTAGTAGTCAGAAACAAAAAAATAATGCTAATTAGTAAAGCCAAGATTCTTCTTAAATCTTCTTAAAAGCACGAGAATATTTACTTGTCCCCTTTTTGGTATAATGTATTAATTAATGTGCTGCCTATATATAACTCTCTTCTTTTTCAATTTTGTTTAATTAGCTAATGTTTTTTTTATAGAGAAAAGGCTGCAAACCGATATGCGGCGAGCAAGCAGTTCGAAAAACAACACCACCAAATACCGAAAATCACAAACCGACACCAGCACAAAATCAACAAAGTTAAAAAAAGAAGATTTTTTAAATTAATTATTAAAAAAAGAATGCAAATTTTTATAATAATTATTATTTTACATACCTTAATAAAACTGCAAGGAAGAAAGTGATAACAGGAAGACTGTTGGAAATTGCAGCTCCCAAAGATGCCGTTGTAGACTTCAAAGCTAGTCCAATAACATCTAAGCTCATGGTAATTCTACAAACAAATTAAAAATAAATAAATAAAACTTGATTATTTGGCTTCATATTTTCAGAATACTTTAAATTTAAGATCATATGTGTTCTCAAAAAATATTTAAATTAAAATCATATGTTGAGACAAAAAGATACTACATCCATCCGTCCATCATAAATTGTCTCATTTGGACTTGGCGCGTGTTTTAAGAAATGTGAATGAAAGTAGATGGAAAATATTAGTAGGATATGAGTCTCACTTTTTTATATTAGTTTTATAATAGAATGTGAGTGGAATAAATTAGTGGAATGTGAGACTCATTTACCAAAAACAGTAAAAAGTGAATTGAGACATTTTATTGTGAACATCCATTTTTGACTAAATGCGACATTTTATGGTGTACGAAGCGTGTATGATTTTAATTCGAATTACTTACCCAAATAGAGAAAGGAAGAAAATCTTGATGAATGTATAGAATGAAAGCTGAGGAGCTGTCTTCCTGTATACTCAAGGAAATTAATATTTTTCATCACCAATATTTAATGAAGGACGAAAAAAGTACAATATATCTTACATAGATAAAAGTGTGCATTCGTGTGTGTCTAGACCAGAGAATTTTTTCTCGTCTTTACAGAAATGATATTGCAGTTTGCCAGATTGATGACGATGCATAATTATATCTATTTATTATTATATCTGCAATGATTTTTAAAAGTATTAATATTTCTAAAATAATCTTTGGAATTTGTAGAAAAAATAAGGATATATAGTTATGTAATTTGAAATAAATGTCTCTCCAAATGCTAAAGTTTAAAGTTGTAGATTAACTGCGTATTTAGTAACTATTTTTATATAAATTCTTGAAACTATTTTAATATAAATTAAATCGGTTATTTAATTCTCGAAATAGTAAAAACATTTCTAAATCATCACTCTCATGGTCTACTTTATCATCTATAATAATTAAAAATAAATAAATATTGTTGTCAAAAAATTTAATAGAAATAATTATTCCTAGGTTGATTTGATGCTAAAACAAAGATTGAATAATACTTTTAACAAAAAGTAAAATTTAAGATACTATTTTGCTATTTCCTATATACCAATCACTATCTATATCTTCTGTATATTACCATATTTTTCTGCAATACCTTCAAATATCATGCAGTGGCGGACGCTAATAAAAATATTGGTACGTGCTGAAATTCTCCAACTTCCGACTTTTCGGTATTCGAAGCATCAGCTTGGTAAAGTTTAAAGACAATTTTCGAAAATATACGTGCGTGTATATTTTGAGTTGAAATTATTGTAACGACCAACTCAAATCTCTTTGCAAAATTGATCTATATATGCAGAAAAATCATATTTACACACAGTGGAGCGTGCTTATAGAAGTGATATATATACGTACATAGAAAATGAAAATCAAGAATTAATTACCTCTCAAAGAAGATGGCAATAGGGGCCAAGAAAAGAGTAGCAGCAGCTTGTCTGTAGAACACAAACACAAAAGTGTTCATGCCCACATCGAAAGCAAGCTTCGTAAGCAAGAAATAGCCTGCATAAATGGTGTGTATAGCAACTACGGACAAAATCGCCTTGCTTTCACCCATTTTTGCACCTAGATTTATGTTTCTGCCTCGATACATTTGGGGTATAAGTACCAAGTTCAGAGGAGAGAGAAGAAAATGTTGTGAAGGAATCTCTCATAAAAAAAATATGGAAAGGGGAACTTAAAAGTGACAAAGAAAATAAAAGAGAAAGTGCAATATTGGGGTTTGGCTTTCACAGGCTTGACGTTGATTTCAAATATGACGTTTATTATGTTATGGTTCAATATCCTGTATGGCACTCAATCACACAGACGAGAAAATGAACGAGACAAAGATTCACATGGTTCGATCGTAAAGATCTGCGTGGTTCGATTGTAAAGATTTAATTACGTTCACGAGAGAGCCACTACCCAAGTCAATTCGCGAGGTTTTTTAAATCCACCGGTGAGATACACACGAAAAACATGTAGAATCATCATTAGGCCCATCATACTTGCTGACCATCGATGAACTGATCGGATTAACCAACCAAAGTTTGCTTCCATCATTATGTATTGAACAGAGGCAAAAGCTTCGGTAAAGGTCGGACGATAGTAAAAAGTCATAGCAAACCCTGTAGCTACTTGTACTAAAAAAACAAGTAAGAGTCTCGAGCCACTGATGTTTTACTAAGAATCAAGAACGAAAAGAATATAATATTATTTATTTTGTAAAATCTAAAATTTTAATAATAATATTTTTTTATATAATTATACTAAGAGTTGATTTGATTTATATTTTTTGAAAAACCAAAGCAAAATTGTAAATCATAATTTTTGTTAAACCAAATCATGTCCACCCTATGTATTGGTTTTTTCATGTTAGGATCTTGTAATTCTCATTTTTGTCCTGCCATATATATGAAGTTAATTAATTAAAAGGGTGAACATAAAAATCTTGTGTCTCACTTGTATATATATATCACACTCAAATATTATTTAAGTATAATAATTCTTATAATATAAAAATGATTATGAAATAATCGACGCTAAATAATACTAGTATTTGTTAAGCCCAACTCTGAAACTAGAAAAAAATATATTGTACATCCTAATATGTAATTATTATCTAAAATTTGAAAAATCAAAACTAAAAATTTTGTAGAAACAACCCTACTTATGGACAAAATTAACCCTATTTGGTAATGGCGACCGAGCTGAACGACCAATATTTAGCATGATTGATCTTTAGTAAGTAAATATTTTTTTAAGAGCGAGTTAAAAAAAAATTATACTAACTAGGTCACACTTTTACGGTAACTATACTAAAAAATTGACATTTGCAGTAATTATACAAAGCAATTCTTTACTTTTAGTTGTACGTTTGATTTAGGTGAATTTTTTTCGTTCTTTTTTTTTCTTTTTCTTGACGGGGTGAATTTTTTGGAGTATTTTTCCGTTTTGTTATTTCGATTTCTTCTTTTGTTATTTTTCACTTTTTAGAGTTTTGTACAGTCAGTCAGTGAGAAGTAGGTCAAGATGTCCACAAATTCGTTAGCACAGGACGATGTGTGCAGGTGAAGCTTCGAAGGTTTTGGTGGTGAGCCAACTGAAATTCGACAATGTGATGAAGCACTGGAACATGAAGGTGGAGGTGAAGGGTATGATGAAGCACTGGAATGTTATACGTGAGGTGTCTAAAAAAATATTACACATTAGTTTGGATACGTGGAATGTTTTATTTATCAGTCAATGTCAATTTCTACTTTTTCTTAAGCGAAAGATACATAAACTGATATTATATATTTGTTGGGTACCTTCTGTGATATATTTAGATTGTTTTGTTGTTTCTTTCGGAACCAGTTCAAGCGCCTCAATCTCAAACTCGTGAAATTACACCCAGAACATATACACTTATAATAGTAATAGATCTATAGATAAATATAGTATATCATAACATTACACCATTAATAGATCTTACATTATTGGTCATCTTACAAAAGCAATCTAAACTATTAATAATTACAATAAAGCACATGAGCTATTTAAAAACTAATAAAAATACCATAAACTATTAAAAATTACAATAAAATACGCCAATAATACAAAAAGAAATTAATTGATAATTAAAGAGTAAGTAAAGGTTTAAAGCTAACTAAAAATAAACATAATTAAATATACCATCAAATCGTATCAACAACAATATAAAAAATACTTTAAATTTTATTATATTTCACATTTCGAACTTTGCTTGACTGCAAATGGAACTATCTGGCTTCATTAATTAACGGCATTTTCCCAAATAAAATAAATTTCCTCTTTTGCTTTATTCAAAAAAATATTTTAAGTTTTATTACCTTGTGTGTGTGTTTTTTTAGTTACAAGTTGTCTAGATCATAATAATTAAAACATTGCAGGCGGAATTTGAATGCAAGACCTCTCGTTTACAGTGGTCTAGATTATAACAATTAAAGCACTGCAAGCAGAATTTGCACACAAAACCTCTCGCTAAGAATGGTCGTTTGATGCATCAGCCTTACCACTTAAGCTATGCCTAATTGGCTATTGTCATTGTCACTGTCACAAAGTATCTTTGTCCAGCCAATGTTGGCTTAATATATGGGATTAGAACAGCCAATGTTTAGACTATATAAAAATCTTTAAATTAATTATTCACAAATATAAAATTGTCACATTAGAATTCTCGTGTAAAACATTATTTTATCAACTATTTTTACACAAAAATATTGTGGCATATGTAAACGTTTATTGGGCTGAATCATATTTAATTATATAATTATTTGAGTTGATGCTTTGAATAATATATTATTATTTAAAATATGCTTAAGTTAATTTGATTCCAAGGCACGATATATATATTATGCCATGACTCAATTTTTGTAGACTTTTTTCCTAAATATTTTATGTTTTGTTTAAGTGCATGATTGTGTAAAGTAAAAATAATAATTCTTGATTCCCACCTCTTTTTTCTTTGTGCTAACACTGTTTTTTTTCTCTCTCTCTCTTATATATATATTGATTGCTTTAAAAAATTGATAGCTTTAGCATTAGTTTATCTTATGATTAGGAAGTAGTGACCTATATTGATGGCCTCAAGCCTTCAAAGTGTCTGTTTTAAGAAAGAACATACAATCAGCAGCACACTAGGACAAAAGCGGGTTTTTCCGACCACAAGCTAGCGAGCACGCGCGTGGTCGCAATGTGTCGATCAATTTTCGAGCCCCTTCCGAGCACCACCACACATATTACCGAGCACTTCGCGAGCACCAAAGAACGGGTCGATATTTTCCTGCGTTACGAGCACGTCAGTACTCGGTAAACTTCCGAGTACCATCGTATAGAATGCTCGTAAACAGTTAAAAAAAAAGTGGTTCCATATTCTTTAGAATTTAATAAATTATATATGAAGAGTATGGTGAGAGATCAATCTTATTATGAGATGTGTCATGCTTCAGATCTAATCTTAGTTTACTAAAACGCTCCAAATCCTGAATCATGTAATTTTCAAAGGAGAGTTTCAAGTCTCTTGACAAGTGAACGACTTGGGTCATGGAATGTGTAAGCACGGTATCCATGTCAATTCTTATCAATGGTTCACCAACCTCATCTTTTCAACTTCAGAGGGGACTGAGGCAAGGGGACCCCGTCTCACCCTTCCTTTTCCTGTTGGTGGTAGAATCCTTCAATCGTTTGGTGATCAGAGGAAGGGAGATGAGAATTATTGAGAGAGTCAAGGTCGGGAAGGACGAGATACCAATCACTCATCTACAATTCGCGGATGACACGATCATTTTCGCTTCAGATCTAATCTTAATTTACTAAAACGCTCGAAATCCTGAATAATATAATTTTCAGAGTAAGATTACAAGTCTCTTATTTGTGTTGGATGTATAAATCCTTAAACAACATCAGATACTAAAAATAAAGTTGAAATATATCATTAGAAAGATGCAACTGTATAATAAGACATAGTGATCCACATTTACTTATAATTTTATAGTAAAACAGAGAAAATATAAATAAAAATACATCAACATGTGAAGCTTATGCTTCTTTTTTGAATAAAATAAGGTAAGAATATGAGATTGTAATATTTTCTTGTTTAATTCTACCACGTGGCATGGATACGAGCCACATTTCATTTTTTAATGATTGTTTTTTAAATCCTTGTGAGAATCGGGTTATCCAATTAATCGAGCACGGATACCCAAGTCAGGTATTCGGATTAGCCGAAACTATTTTTGGATCAAGTTCGCGTGTAGTTTATTTTTTCAAATTTCAGGATCAGATACCCAATTTTTCGAATTAGGTACCCGTGAATATCCGAATTCTCACCCCTTCCCAATCTATTCAAGTTTTCAATACACACACACAAAAAAAAGGAAAAAACAAATAATAAAATCATAATCATTCTTCCCTGCATTCACTGAATCCAAAAAAGGAAATCTTTGATACGGCGTCGGCCTAAACGCACCATAGCAAGATCATTAGATCCGCTGATGTAAACCTCTAGCTGTCTCCTTCCGTTTATCATATTTTGAATCCTTTTTGATAGTTTTTCACCGAAGAGAGAGAGGATAAAAAACAGAATTATACATGGATCCGGAAGAAATTAGAGCGATTTTGTCGAGATCGAGGACCGAAATCTGGGCGCTGATTGAGGCGGCGATTAACGTTGCCAGCTCGGATCACGGCGATGAGATGCGCCGCCGCCGGGATAAACTCGTTGAGCTGCTTTACGCGCCGGGGCCGCAGATGTGCCGGAACTGCAGCGGCGATATCCGCCGCGACGTCGTTGATCACGAGCCCTATTTTCCGGAGAATATTTATAATAATTATAATAGTAGTGATAATATAGATAATACTGAGTACGATGAAGATGATGACAATAAGAAATTCATCAATCATAGCAATAACAATAGGGACTCCAATGATGATTTTACTAAGAGTCCGTTGACTCCAGAGTCGAATAATCGGAATCTTAGCGGCGGAGAAGAAGAGGATGGGGATGCGTACGGTGGTTTGTTTGATGATGAACACACCAAAATCTTCAGTATCAAAGAGCAGCTTGAAGACCTAAACCAGGTTCCTGATTTGTTTCGCCTTTTTCAATTACAATAGTTTTGCTAGTCGAGTTTATTTGCTTAATTTTTGCCTTTCCCAAATAACTTGATTTGTACAGAGTGAAGATAATGTGGTGGAATTGCTGCAAAACCTAGCAGATATGGATATCACTTTTCAAGCTCTCAAGGTACAGAGCTGTTTATGTAAATTGAAGAGGAAGAAAGCTATCCATTGTAATTTAGGAGAGTTTAATTGTATTTTGTGTATTTTCTGAAAAAAGTTGAGCAAATTGTGTAGGATAGTGATATAGGAAGGCATGTGAACCGGTTGAGGAAGCATTCATCAAATGAAGTGCGCAGATTGGTGAAGCAGCTTGTCAGGTTTTCAATTTCTTCTCTTTGCAAATTTGGGAAAAGCTTTGTGTTTTTGTTTACTTTTCTCCTTGTGATTTGTATGATTGTTCTATTAGTGTTTCATTTCTGATATTGTTTCTGGGCGTGTAGAAAATGGAAGGAAACTGTTGATGAATGGGTAAAGGTGAACCAACCACAAGCAACTTCAAACCTCATTGGTAGTATGTCGTTTCTAAATTAGAAACTGCTGTTTTTCCGATTGCTTGATAGACGTGATAAAAGTAGTTTATGTGAAAAAGAAAGAAAAGAATGAACAAATTTGAAGTAAAGAAGTGCTGATGTGTTAATACTGGGTGGTGATGGTGGTGGCAGCTGACGGGGACTCACCTCCGCAGAGCATACTCAAAAATCAACAAAATGAGCATCACCAGGTAATTCCAGAGTTACTTCAGTCACCTACATTTATGCTAAAAATGAAAGAAACGATGAAGAAAGATTAGTAAAGATTAATGAATAACTCGCTTATAAGAAATATTGTTGCAATTCTGAAGTTTCGGTTTTCACAGGTTCCAGATTTTGGGTACTCCCCGAACCCACAAAGTGAGCTTTGAATTAGATACTAAATTTTCAGCTGGATTTCTTGATTTAGTTCTTTCCATCAGTAGATTGACATTGTGATTTTCTATGTTTCTTCTTCTTTCCTGTCTAGATGGGAGTTCCAGTGTAGAAAGAAAATATGCAGAACATGAACCAAAGCCCAAACCACTGCAGTCTGCAGCTCGAAGAGAAGCTCCGTTAAGGCCACCTCCATCAGTTCCTAAGACTACTTCAGCTTCTCCTAATGTACTTGACTGCCCATACATATCTTGCTCTATCTACTTGAATGAGTTTGATGCCTGTGTTCCAAAGTTGGTTATGTTTCTTTACTGGAAACTGTGCCTTTATTGATGAATTAGCCTGTTTTACCTATCATGTATATTATCGATTGGCGAGTGTCATCAAGCCTTTGGATGTCAACCACATTGTCACTCTGATCTTGCTGTAATATAAAGTAATTCATTAAGATTGTCACTCTGATTTTGCAGAGAGCACAAAGGGAACCAGCCATGGATGACGAGAAGCTGAACTCAGCAAGAAAGCGTCTTCAGGAGAACTACCAAGAAGCTAAGAATGGTCTGCTTTCAATCTTTGGGATATGTTTCTATAACTTTTACTTGTCTGTCAGTACTGATTGGCTCTTATTTGTCGCTGTATATTTGCTCTATGAAGCCAAAAGGCAGAGAACGGTTCAAGTAATGGATATTCATGATATTCCCAGACCAAAGAATGCCTTCTTTGCCAGGAACAAAGGCAACTTCCCGGGGAGGCATCATCGGTGATTCTGCCTAAATTATAGGTTTCACTGCCCAACTTTTTTGCATTTTGACTTGCGGCATATTTGTTCACTTTGGAGGTGTGATTTTTCTGGCTGCGTATGGTAAAGATTTTAATTTAAAATTACAAAATTCTTTGAATGCTCAAGATATAGTTGTGCATGATGGTTATTGATGATTCGGCAAGATACAGAATGTACGTTGTTGTATATTTTTCGTACGCCCACATTTGCCAAGTGTGTATATATATTTATATAGTTGTACTAAGGTGAAATTCTTCCTTATTTCAGAACTAAAATGTGGGCGTACGAAAAATATACAACATTACTATATAATTTGAAAAAGGTAATATAATTTGTTTCTTAAGATACTTATAATAAACTTGTTTTAAGAAGATTTCTGTTATATGAATCAAAATCAACGGATATAAAGCCATCATTTTATACCAGCCAAAATCTAGACCCTTGGATGTAATAAACTAAAATAACTTATTATTATGATAAATGCCCATATTCGTAATTCAAATTAAAGTATATATATATCTTTGGAGAAGCGCCAATTTCCCGAACCACAACTGAAGTCTTAACAGCTTCTCACTTGCTTCTCTCTCTACAACCTCCAACCGCCATGGCGTTTCCCTACTCCTCCATCCTCCTCTTCTTCCTCCTCCTCGCCGCCGCCTCCTTCGCCACTGCCGCCGATTCCCCCACCAAGACCCAAGAATTCGAAGACATGCTGCAGTCGCTCCGAAACTACGGCTACTCCCTCTTCAGCAACGGCATCGCCACATCCGATCTCAAATACGAGCTCCTCGCCGCCGCCGCCCCCAATTTCACGCTCTTCGCCCCAAGAGATGAGCTGCTCTACGCCCTCGACATGGCGACCGACGCCGCCGTCTACGTCAGCACCCTCCGCTACCACGTGGTCCCCAACCGTCACACCTTCGCCGAGCTCAAGAACCTCTCCGCCCCCTTTCTCGACACCCTCCTCCCCGACTACGCCGTCTTGATCGGAAAAGTACGCGACGTCGTAGTCTCCACTGATAGGGCGTCGATCGGGTTGATTGTCGACGGAGTCCGAATAGCCTACCCGGATCTCTTTCTCGGGTCAAGAATTGCGGTTCACGGCATTGATGGAATTTTGCTGACTGGGCTCAACATGAGTCGGGATCTTCATGACGGGTCGGGTCATGTTCCGCCTCTCGGATCTCCGGCCTCGGCATTCCAGGCAATTCCTGCTCCTACTCCGGCGTCTGCTTTGGATAGGAATATTCCTGTCGCTCCGCCGCCGAACAATTCGAACATTCCGGCGGCGGAGGGCACCCAAACGCCTAATTCTCCGACTCCCCCGGCGGCTCCTTCCATTGGGAATATTCCGGCGACGGGGACTCAAACGCCTAATTCTCCAACTCCGCCGGCGTCTTCTTTTATTGGGATTATTCCGGCGAAGGGGATTCAAACGCCTAATGCTCCGACTCCGCCGGCGTCTGCTTTCAGTGTGAATATTCCGGTGGAGGGGACCCAGATGCCTAATGCTCGGACTCCTCCGGCGTCTTCTTTTATTGGGAATATTCCGGCGTCTGAGTTTGACCGGAATGATGTTCCAGCTGCTACGGCGGCGTCTCAATTTGAATGGGCTGCGACTCCAACAATCTCACAGGACCAGATAGAGAAGATGAAGAGACTGGGCATGAAGCTACCGGGAAAACGTCTCCGGAAGGGGCGGCGCCGCTACCGGAGGCGTATAGCGCTCGGTGATCTCTAACTGCTTGGGCTGTATTGCAATAATCCAGACATTTTGGGGTAAATTTGTCATTTAGAGGAATTAACGAGAATAGATTCTTGTTTAACAAAATCTTTAGTGAAAGTCCTCAGTTCAAAATGGTGCTCAATGTGAATTTGATTTAGCAAGTTGTATTCATCTAAAATGTTACAACAATCAAATTTAACAATTTACTTCCATCAAGATATAAATATACATATAATATAATAATATAATTAATATGAACTGATTTAGTGATGTCAGTTTAACTCGAAACACATGGATTCATCCGATTAATCTGACAATTCGATAGGATTATGGTTGAAAAATTATAACAAAAAAAGCATCACAATGACTCGTAACTGAATAATCCGACAATTCAATAGGACTGACTCGATTGACATCTCTACACCGATTATTCGAAAAAGCGAAGAAAAACATATATATGTGGGGGGAAATGGGGAAAAGGGCTCATAACGTATCAAGAAATTAAGTGAGGGCGTCACAATAGCCTCGTAGAATATCTCCTTGTGCAGTGGAGTAACCAAGAGCGCCCAGCATTTCGGGCCAACAGTCGTGCTGGATGATTCGTATGGCCTGGCAACAGCCCGGCCCGAGATGGGTCTCCCCGTTGAGAAAAAACAGCACAACTTCAGTGGTGCAAGACTGGAGTTGAGACATAGACTCCCAACAACTTGATCCCTCCGCCTCCTCTAGCATTCGGGCCGTAGCCATCGACAGACAGAGCAAGAGAGCTATGGGGATAAACTTGAACGTGGGATATGCCATTGTGTATGAGTAGTCAGTGTGTGTTTGTTGTTGTTGTTGAAAGAGGTATATATAGTATAGTTGGATGTGAGAGAGAGAGAGAGAGATGAGAGAGAGGGTAGGGGAGGGGACATGTATTTATGTGAAGATAGCTAAGGGACGCTTGAATGGTGAGAGATTATTAGTTTAAGGGTCCGTTTGATATCATAGAATTGAGGGCTTGAATTTGAAATTAGAGTTTTCGATTCAAAATCAATTGTCTGGTGACTGGTACTATAAAAATGTTTGGAGAAATTAATAATTCCAATTCCAATTAATGTAAATTAATAATGGCCCAAGTAAATGTTTTTAGTCTAAGGGCCCAAGATGGCGCAGACCACTTCTTTTCCATTGAAAGGCCTAAACATTAAAGCCCAAGTCCTTTCTTCTCTCTCTCTCTCTTCTCTGCGTCTCCCTCATCTGTCCCTCTCCTCCTGCTTCGGCCGACAGCAGCGGTCAACCGGACCACCGCCTCTCTTTTCCTCTCGGCTGATCGATCGGCAGAAAGACGCTGCCACCGTCGCCAGACCGCCAGCCTTCCGCCTTGAACTTCGGTGTAAACAGACCAAGACTAGGAATCTTAGCTATGGGCGCGGAGAGTCTACCAAGGACGGAGGCTAACGTGCTCCGGGGGCACGAAGGGGCGGTACTGGCGGCGCGCTTCAACTCCAACGGCGAGTATTGCCTTAGCTGCGGCAAAGACCGCACCATACGTCTTTGGAATCCCCACCGTGGCTTGCACATCAAGACCTACAAATCGCACGGCCGTGAAGTCCGCGATGTCCACGTCACAGCGTACGAAACCTATACAAGTTCATGCTACCGTTTTCATTGGATTTTTAACTACCTTTTACGTGCTCCGTGTGCGTGTCTTGAATTTTTAATTTTGTTTGAAACAGGGATAATTCGAAGCTCTCTTCGTGCGGAGGCGATCGGCAAGTGTTCTACTGGGATGTGGCGACTGGTCGTGTTATTCGGAAATTTCGTGGTCATGATAGTGAGGTCAGTTTAATCTAGCATCTTTGGTGGTGGAATTGATTTTCTGAATTTATGCTGAGAATTAGGATTTAAAATGAAATGGTGAAATGTGCAAGTGGAGGAATTTTCTATATCGCATTTTCTTCCCTGCATTAGGAGGTAAATAAATTCGTAAAATCAACTTTTTGGAGTTTCTGCTGATGAAATGCTGAGATTGTACCAAATCCTTGTCTTTCTCCACAACTACTGTCTTCGTGATCATTCACAATTATATTGTAGCAATTGGGGAACATCTTCGGTCACAATAGTAGCTAGAGGAGTTGAGAAGACTGTATGTGTGTGTGTTTCAAAAGGACAGTAAAATGGGAGTGATGCATTTGAAATTCTTCATTCGTTCTACAAATATGGATATTTGGTTCCACAGATTCAAATCTATCCTCATATCCATGAAACATGACCATAGTTATTTCTAATGGAAAACTTTCAGATAAGTTCCTCACTTCTATTTCCTTTCTTTATTTTATCTTATCGGGGAGGAAGGGGCTGGGCAGCATATTTGAGTATTAGTACTTACGCACATTTGCACATTGCTGTGCTTATTGTATAATTTTTTAATGCAATTATTTGGTTAACACTCGTCTACCTTGTTTCTAGGTGAATGCGGTGAAGTTCAATGAATATGCATCAGTGGTTGTCTCAGCTGGTTATGACCGTTCTTTGCGTGCTTGGGACTGTCGATCTCAGAGTACCGAGCCTATTCAGGTTTGATGTTTTGTTTCTTTCAAATATGACACCGGGTACCTCTGATTTCGTTACATTAAGTATTTTCCTTGTGCACAAACTTGCTGCTATTTCTGTTTTTACTTTCCAGACCATTAATTTTGATCAAACAAATATTTTGGATGCCTCTGCAGATTATTGATAGCTTTGCAGACAGCGTCATGTCTGTTTGTTTAACAAAAACTGAGATAATTGCTGGAAGTGTTGATGGGACTGTTAGAACATTTGATATTCGAATTGGTAGGTATGTGTCTTTTAAAATGATGATATCACTTCTTATGAGTGTGTATGTTCATTTTCTCCTCCCCAGCCCCTCAAATGCGTATCTCATTGCTTATCCAGGATCCTTTTGATCCATGATTGTTTGCAATCTAAGTTGTGACCTATTCATGTCTGTAACCAGAGAAATATCTGATGATCTCGGGCACCCCGTGAACTGTATTTCCCTCTCTAATGACGGCAACTGTGTATTAGCCAATTGTCTTGATTCTACTTTAAGGCTTTTGGACAGGTAAATGCTTTTGCTGAGGTCATATTTATATAACTGTTTTAGGTCTTACATGTTGTTTCTTAAATAAATTCCTCTGTGACAGATCAACTGGTGAATCGTTGCAAGAATATAAAGGCCATACTTGCAAGGTTTTGTGTTTAAACTTTATGGTATCTTTCTTGTTGTGATTTTTTACATTGCACCAACAACATATGAAGGCCCTCAGCTTGATTTAAAGTAGCTCAGCTCAATATTATTGTATCTTCATCAGTCATTCAAGATGGACAGCTGCCTAACAAACTCAGACGCTCATGTGGCTGGTGGTTCAGAAGATGGTTATATTTACTTTTGGGATCTTGTAGATGCACAAGTGGTGTCCAGTTTCCGAGCTCATTCATCAGTGGTAAAGTTGTTATTTCATGTTCTTGAGATACTTTCTTCGTCTTACTGTGCTTTTATTCATGTGCCAATGCAAGTTCTTTGAAGTTTTGTTTACTAGTCAAATATATGTTGCTTGATTATCTTTGGTCCGACAGGTAACTAGCGTGAGTTATCACCCACAAGACGATTGCATGATTAGTGCCTCTGTTGATGGCTTGATTCGGGTTTGGAAATCCTGAAAAGACTTATTGGTGGCGATTGCTGAAAGCTTCAGGCAATCCTTACTGAAGAAATGCCAAGTACAACACAGCCTCTACTTTTCTTTGCAAGGCTACCACCCTACATACATTGCCTACATTTGAACTTTGAAGCCAATTACGTTGTACTTGGTCGTTCTTCCCTGTTCTCATTCTCTTCTCAAATCATCAAATTTTCAGACGGTTTCTGCAAGTTTTACGAAGATTTCTCCGAAAAACACTCCGAGAGCTCCAAAAAATTGGGAGAAGATAGACAAATAGAAGATGAAGAATGCCAAAATTAAAATTGCAATCACCATCCTCATCTCTCCAATTCCGAAATAGGAAAGACATGTGCCTCATGTATGGTAGAATCGTATGTTATTCCAATTTCTCATGTACTGCAGAACCAATCTCATTTTGCATCTTTCATCCAGTTTTGAGAAGTAGAATAACAGATTGTTCAAAATGTAACCAACCTTTTCAATTTGTGAAATAGAAAGGGAAGAGCAATACTAGGTAAGGTATCTTCTGTGGGTTAGAACAATAAAGATAGGAAGAGAACTATGGTGATGAAGATGTAGTGAAACAATAATACCAGAGCTTTGAGGAGAATAAGAAGAAGAAGAATAATACACGGCCGCGAGGAATACACGGCTGCTCGCGGCCGTGTTGTTCCGGAAAATATGGAGGGATTAATTTTATTGTGTTTTAATGTTTCATTGTGGGCTATTTAAATATAAGGGCCCAAAATTATCAAAAATATATTTTGGAAAGACCCAAATTAGCCTCCATTAAACAAAGGCTATTAATCGAGTGAAAAAAGGCTATCGATTATTATGAATTATTTTGTATTTATTTTATTAGATTGGTTTCTTAATGTGTCCTTTAAAAAAATATATAGGTATGAATAAAATAGATACAAAAATTACCATGTCGATATTCTTTTCAGTTTGGACTTAATTTACTGTAAGTGGTTGATTTCAAGCATATACATAGTGATCCGATCCAAAAATCCAAAATTTGCCCAAAATGTAATCCGAACTGAATTGAAAATCCGAAAATTCTGAACCAACTTGGTTCAAATCGGATATTCGAATTTCGAATAATTTGCTCACCCTATAATTAATAGTGTAGTCCCATTTAAAGTCCTTTCCCCATAATTACTATATACGTTTTGCTTGTACTAAAAGTTGTTGGTTCGACAAGTTTAAAGAAAAATACATTGTTAGCTCGAGATTATAATTCACACTTCACTTTTTTATAAAAATAAAAAATAAAAAATAAAAAAATTTCACACTTTACTTTCTCCCTAAGGAAGAAACCCCAAAAACAAAAGAAGAAAATAAATGCATTTGCGTTGGTGAAAACCACTAACATTATAGTACGTGTGATTGGCCAATAATTCAATCAATTTCCCTTTGATGGAGTGCAAAAGATTTGGCTAAAGTAAAAGCATATACTACTTTGCAACTCAAAATTTCTTACAACAATTGATGAACACTTGGACAAATGTCACATTGCCCTCAACAACGATCTCACCAAATGTTTCTAGTGGGGGTTCATCAATTAAAAGCAAAAAGGAGAGAGACAAAGTGTATGAATCATACAAAATTTGAATCTTGTTTTACACACTTCACTCAATGTTTTTAGGCATGTAATATTGTACATTAGGTTGCATTCATTTGGCTTAACTTTAAATAATTAACAAAAGGTCAAAACAAAAAATTGCTATATTAACAATTACTCCCTCCGTCCCATTTCAAATGACCCATTTGGGTTTCGACACGGTATTTTAGGAGCTTTTAATTAGGAAGTTTAAGTGGAGAGATAATGAGTTGGTGCATGAATTAATAAGAAGAGAGAAATGAGAAGGAGAGAGAAAAAGTTAGTTAAATTAATGAAGAGAGAGAAAAAATCAATCACTTTAATTAGATTAAGTTAACTGATCCCTTATTATTTCCTAATTTTTTGCCATATAAGAAAATGGGTCATCTGAATTGGAACAAATCAAAAAGGAAAGTGGGTCATCTGAAATGGGACGGAGGGAGTATAATGAAGTTATTTTGTAAGGGCATCCCCAACTTCAACATTGTAGGTTATTGCAAATTATTCATAGACCCCACTATTAAATACATTTTAATTTATTCAATACAATATATTAGTCAATATTTCTTCTAATGATTTATATATATTTTAACTAGTTAGTTTAACATGTTTATTCCTAAATTTAATTGTGTTTATTTTGTAAAGGTATAAAATGAGGAAAAAAAGTAACTAAAAACAAAAAAGGAATTTCAAAAAATGGAAAGAAAAATAAATTTGGGTTTGTCTGTAACACTAGACACATCATCCTAGCGCGTGCTCTGCACATGCTGATTTCGGGCTACCATTTCGCACGTGAGATGCATTTTCTTGTGCGAAAAGATAGTCTTTGAGTTTTTATTTAAGAACCTGGTTGATTGTCACCTTTGGTTTTAACTTATTTGCCACAATGGTGTTAAAAAAAAAGAACTCGCTTCTTGGGTAGCCATATGGGACTAACAACCCACCATTAGAGGTGCTCTAAACGTTTAAAATTATGGACTTTTATCATGTGCAAAAAGAGAGAAATTTGGAGTTAAATTAATATTATACTTCAATTTTTTAATTCAAAAAAAATAAAACAATAATGACATAAACTTGCGTGTGTTTGCAAAAATATGATTAATTATATATTAATATTTAATTAGAAATTAATTACTAACTAATTAAAGATTACATAGGAGCTAGAAATCTCCTAATCATTCATAATTAAAGATTACTTAGGAGCTAGAAATCTCCTAATCATTTATAATTATAATTTAATTAAATCGCAATCAAGGCCAATTAGGTTAGCATATGCAACTGTAGCTCACAATTCTATCACTGTCTCATCCACAATTCTACCATTGTCCATCACTTAACCGCACTAGCCCTACTCCTCATTTTCCCCTCATCACTTAACGTCCACAACCCACTCCTCATTTTTTCCTCGTCACCTAACATCTATATCTCATCTCATCACATGCACTATTCATGAGTCACATCTCTTTATTTTCCAATTCGTTCATATTTTATATAATTTGCAATTGTGTTTATTTATATAGCCTAATTAAATTCATACGCTAATAGTCGGAAAGTATGATTTTTATTAAAATAAAAAATTAAATAATTAAAAAAAAACTACAACTACATAAAAATAGTTCCAATTTGGATAAGAAGATGATAAAGTGAGGGAGAAGTGAAATATTTATATGAGAGAGATTTGATAAAAAAAGAAATATATATTACTACTGTTTCTTAACGATAAAAAAATCAAAAATCAATTTTCCATTAAAATAATAATTAAATGACAACTCTTTTAGAGCCGACGCACCTAGCCAATCAAGGCGTGGCACGCGCCACGCAATTGACCGAGGCGTGTGCATGTGGTGTGACGACCTGCAGCGTGTCGTCACGTCGCTTATCCCTCCTCGAACATATAGCCCCGCCATCACGTCACACGAGGGCGTGCCGCCCGCCTCCGTTGACAATGCCCTAAGCTTCATTTACAAAATGAGAAGGAACTTAGTAGAATCTGAGCATGTTTGGTAAGTATACCAAGTTTTCTATTATTTCTTCCAATATCGTATTTCATTTCAAAATCCAGATTTTATATATAGTGAGCACAACATCATTCTTTTGCACAAATAATATATATATAGTGTTTCTTAATAAAGATAAGAACTCTTTTTTCAAGAGGGAACATTTAAATTATTTAAAAGTACAAAATAAGAAATGAAATATAATATTTTACAATGCATCCACCAATATAGTGGTCAATTTTGGCTCTCTATCTGTTTGTACATGTGGGATTTTTTTGGACTAACCTTTGTTGGCAAGATATTTTTTAAAAAAATCAAAATTAATTTTATGATTTCACCTCTATGTCACTATGTCACAATATTAGATAAAGTTATAATTATCTTTACATTGCATTTTTTATGAATAAGCAAAAAACTATGTGATAAAATGCCATTTCTCGTATCATATAATATATATATATATTTAGTGGCGGATCCATAAATGAAAAACGGAGGAGCGGAATTAGCTGCGTTAAATTAAAATTTCCAGCCATCTTCTTGTTCGGAGCGGACCGGCGGCTAAGGCAGGGGCGACTATGGCAGTTTTCCGGTATGGGTAAGATGAAATTGCCCGTTGGGGGGTCGGCCGCCCCCTCCCGCCCCCTTGCATCTGCCACTGTATATACTATACAATAATATGGATTGCATTATAATATAAACAATTTTATCTTTCAGGAAATAGTTAGGTCTCTTATTAGTCTCAGATGAGATCCTCTGTCCCATAATTTATTGTGTCCAATTATGTTCTAATATAAATTTAATTATTTTATAATTATTTATTAAAAATATTATTGTATAATAAATTTAAATTAATATTTATCACTAAAAAATAATTTTTAAAAAATTATGTGCCCTAACTTTGGATTACTTAACCCTACTAATTAATTACTAATTCAAAAATTGGAAAATAAATATAGAAGATGATGTAAATTCTAATTGGATCAGTGAATTCGTTATACTAAAGCATTCCAATCTCACCATAGAGAGAGAGAGAGAGAGAGAGAGAGAGAGAGAGGTGAGAGAGAGATGAAGAAAAGAAAAGGACAATCCTTCGATGAAGTAGTCTAAACAGAGTTTGACCATCATTGATTAAGGAGAGCAAGACGACGGGTTTAAAACCAAATTTTCAGTTTCCCTCTCTTTCTTTCTCTCTCTCCCTCCATATTTCATCTCACTAGAAAATTCTCAACACCAAAACTGTGCACAAAAACAGTGACCCAATGCCAAAATCTAAAACAAAACTAGTCTCACAAACGAAATGACTTGGGAAAACACCAAATTTGTGCTGTACCCAAACCACAAAGGGCCATTACTTCTTCAGCTTTCTCTACCTCCCTCTCTTCTCTCTCTATACATACATATATATATGCATACATACACAATCGTTTTATAAATATTATAAGTCTTAATTACCAGAACCAGAGTGGGGACAACATTTCAGACACACCATTATGAATTATGATGTATCTCAATTTTCTTAAGAATTAAGAAATATGAATTAAGAATCCAACTCCATCCACCTCTGCCTTTGTGCACAGCTTCTCTATCTCTCTCTCTCTCATACACACTCACACTCACACTCACACTCACAAGAAATGAATCTATTGTAAAGAATAATGATCTTTGTTTGCATTTTAGTTATTAGTTACCATTTTCAAGAAACACAGTAGCCACCTTTTGGTTTTCTTCGACTTTCCACACTATTATATTCATTTCCCATCGTTTTCTTCTTTTTCTCTCACTGCCTCTTGCTATTTAACCAGCACTCATCCTAAGTAAAATGTCTTCTAGTCCAAGACTCAATCTTTTGGCGCATGAGCTGCCTTTTTCCTCACCCGTTTTACTCAAACACCACAATCTTGGACCTCCATTCTTTGTTTTCTGCTTACTTCTTTGACGGAAAAATCTCAGCTGTTATATGGCCATTGACACTTAAATATTTTACACTGTAATTTTTAGTTTTTTTCAATCTTACTTGGAAGTACATTTGCAAGAATTAAGTACTTCTTCTTTTCCTTCTGTTTTCTTTTTCTTGGACTCGAGCAATTAAAAATTTCAGCTGTGCTTCAAGCATTCGGAGATTGAGGATTGAAGTGGGTACTTTTTGTGTTAATTAAAAAAAGTTGAGACTTTTTTATTGGTGGGAGTGATGAATACTGCAGGGAGGCTTGTGGCTGGTTCTCACAACAGAAATGAGTTTATTCTCATTAATGCTGATGAAATTGGAAGAGTAAGCTTTTTATTCGCCCATATGTGTTGTTCTTTGTTTTGTACGTATTTAGTTTATATACAGTGGCATTTTATATTTACTTATTTAACTATATCTTTGGGTTAATTTTAGAACTCTAGAAGTTGTGTATGGCTCACGTGAGATTTGTTAAGGATTTCTTGAAATGCATATTAATGTTAATAGGTAGATAATGTAGTGTGTTCAAGTTCCACAGAAAGTGTGCAATCTAGTGTTCATCATGTGTGGATGGGACTCCCAAATTATGTGTATAGATAATTTGTTGGCTTATTTATCAACTGCTTCTTAGAGTCAATCCGTTGTATTACTTTTATCTGTATGTATAGTTTATCCAAAACAAATGGTAGAATTTGTTAATTTAGGGTTAATATAGTTTATATTATTTATTTATTTTTTGGTTTTCTGGCAAGAGGTAGTGTGTTTACAATTTTTAATTATAAATGTATATATACCCTTTAATAATTGTAATGAAATCAATGTTCATTTTTATTTCTATTTTAGTAAATAAATTATTCTTTCTTCCTCATCTCCCTGAAAATATATATGATATGATTCTTATGTCAGGATTCTTATGTGATGTTGACTGAATATTGGTATTCTATGTCATTTTGTTTGTGAACTTGTGTACTTATATGTTGCTAGTACCTTCTACATTTTTTCTATGGAGCTAAAAAAGTTACTGCTGGAATGCAGTTTAAAGTTCTAATCAAGTTCTTTAGTTCCATACTCAGATTTGAGTAGCAGAAAAAAGATGCCTCTTTTAGTTGCTTTATTGTCTATAAAGCACAACCTTACATTGCAGAACTAGAAACATAGTGTAAGTGATTAAGAAGTTAACTGTTATGAGACTTGTCATTGTTGTCGTTTGTGATTCCTTAGATTAAGTCTGTTCAAGAAGTGAGTGGAGAAACATGCCAAATTTGCGGAGATGAAGTGGAGATAACTGTAGATGAGGAACTCTTTGTTGCATGCAATGAATGTGCTTTCCCTGTATGTCGAACTTGCTATGAATATGAGAGGAAGGAGGGGAGTCAGGCTTGTCCTCAGTGCAAAACCAGATACAAGCGCATCAAAGGTTAGTCTAACGGCTTAACTTTACCTATTTAACTGTTTGTAAAAGCCATAGATGGTAAACTCCTTGATATGTTTCTGCTTGTGGATGAAACCAAATTTCTGGTCTATTTATGCCACAGGTAGTCCGAGAGTAGAAGGTGATGAGGAAGAATATGAGACGGATGATTTAGAACATGAGTTTGATTATCGAATTCCCAACGCCCCAGGCTTTAAAGAAAAAGTGGGTGTCGTACCTTCTGTTCGTGCTGGTTCAACTGGATCAGCCACAACCTCATCTTCTCAAGGGTTTGAAATCCCTCTTTTGACATATACTGTAGAGGTAGTCAAAGAATCATCACTCCTCTGCGTGTGTGTGTGTGAATGTTTTTGGCTTTTTTTTGTGATGCCGGGATTCTGGTTTCTCTAGGATGCTGATATTCACTGTGAACAACAAGCTATCATCGTACCTAGATCTATGGTTCCCGAAAAAGACATTGCCTTATATGGCTATGGAAGTGTTGCATGGAGGGATCGGGTGAAGGAATGGAAGAGAAGGCAAAATGATAAACTTCAAGTGGTCGATCATCAGCAGAGTAATGACAATGGGGATTTAGATAACAGTGAAATGGATCCTGATTTGCCTATGTGAGTATAGTTTTCATATCAGATGTGTGGGTGCTGTTATATCATAGAGAACCAACCTTCTTCATAACATTGCAGATCCATGTTTGCTTCCATAAAAGATATCATATAACTACTTCTCTTTCACTAAACAGATTATATTCTCCTAACTCATGACAAATTATTCATTGCACTAATATTTTCTTTTTGGACTTGTGGCTTATTTGTCCCTTCACTATGTCTTGCTAGGATGGATGAAGGGAGGCAGCCGCTGTCGAGGAAATTACCCATATCTTCTAGCAAGATTAGTCCATACAGATTGATAATAATACTCCGTCTGGTGGTTCTTGGCTTCTTTTTCCACTATAGGATTCTCCATCCTGTCCCCAACGCGTATGGCTTGTGGATGACATCGGTTATTTGTGAAATATGGTTTGCTGTATCATGGATACTCGATCAGTTTCCAAAATGGTACCCAATTGAGCGAGAAACATACCTCGATCGGCTTTCTCTTAGGTATATGTGTCTGCCTCTCAAGACATCATTTCAGTTTAGATATTTGAGCAGCTGAATGATTTAATCTTCAGACTATCACCTGTCTAAGTTACTTACAGTAATCACAGTTTCTGGTTTTCGACTGCTTGATGGTGGATGACTTATTTGGCTTCAACTATTCAGGTACGAAAGAGCCCTCAAAGGAGGAAAATCCTCAGAGTTAGCAAGCGTAGACATGTTTGTGAGCACTGTTGATCCCATGAAAGAGCCTCCTCTAATAACAGCAAACACAGTTCTCTCCATTCTTGCAGTGGATTATCCAGTCGACAAAGTCTCGTGCTATGTTTCAGATGATGGTGCAGCAATGCTTACCTTTGAAGCACTTTCCGAGACATCTGAATTTGCTCGTAAGTGGGTTCCTTTCTGTAAGAAGTTCAGCATTGAACCTCGAGCTCCAGAATGGTACTTTTCTCAGAAGATGGACTATCTGAAAAACAAAGTGCATCCTGCATTTGTGAGGGAAAGGCGTGAAATGAAGGTTTGTAGTCACATGTGAACAAACTCATCATATTCATGCTCATGAACACACACACAAAAAAAAAAGATCAGGAAGAGGTTATATGGTTATCAAGGGCCAGAAATTTTGCTAACTTTTTCATGTATTTGTTTATTTGGGTACCAGAGAGAATATGACGAGTTCAAAGTTCAGATCAATCGTTTGGTAGCCATGGCAGAAAAGGTCCCTGAGGATGGCTGGACAATGCAGGATGGAACACCTTGGCCAGGAAACAACATCAGAGACCATCCCGGTATGATCCAGGTTCGTGACACAAACCTTGAACAGTATCAGTTTATGGTAATCAAGCACATGTCACATGAATATGAACAAAGTTGAATTCTGAAGGCTGATTTATACCCATGGAAACTTCATTGAATATTATTAGTTCTGTTTTGCCATGTTAACAGGTATTCCTTGGTCATGATGGCCTTCGTGATGTGGAGGGGAATGAGCTACCTCGTTTGATTTATGTTTCCCGTGAAAAGAGACCTGGCTTTGAGCACCATAAGAAAGCCGGGGCCATGAATGCTCTGGTAAATATCAACTGCATATTACTCCCTCTGTCCCAGAAACATAGTTCACTATTCTTTTTCTGTTTGTCCCACATTGATATTCTACTTTCCTTAATAGATTATAGCATAAAGATTTCATGTCATTTTACATTTTCAAGTTCATAAAAGGCATTATCTTACTATGTCTGAAAATGGGAAGTGGACTATATTTTTGGGATGGAGGGAGTATTTTTTAAAATTCTTTGAGTATTTTTTAAAATTCTTTCTCCCCTTTCACTTTATTGAATTACACCATTTGAATCCTGAGGCGAATTTAGTTCATATTCTGCTGTTTGAAAAATGTCCAGGTTCGGGTTTCTGCTGTCCTGTCAAATGCTCCTTATCTTCTGAACGTCGACTGCGATCACTACATAAACAACAGCAAGGCACTGAGAGAAGCTATGTGTTTCATGATGGATCCAACTCCAGGAAAGAAAATAGGCTATGTGCAGTTTCCCCAGAGGTTTGATGGGATAGATCGCCATGATAGATACTCTAACCGTAATGTTGTGTTCTTCGATGTAAGTTTAACTCATTTTTGCATTTTCCGGTTCCATTGCTCTTGTCATCATCCAGCAATTCTGATGTCTTCAACTCTAAACAGATCAATATGAAGGGTTTGGATGGTTTGCAAGGACCTATATATGTTGGAACGGGTTGTGCATTCAGAAGGCAAGCTCTTTATGGATACGATGCTCCAACGAAGAAGAAGCCACCAAGCAAGACTTGTAACTGCTGGCCAAAGTGGTGTTGTTTGTGTTGTGGTTCTAGAAACAAAAATGGGGGAAAATCAAAGAAAGACAAGAAAAAGAAGTCGAAGCAGAGAGATGCCTCTAAGCAGATACATGCTCTTGAAACCATTGAACAAGGGCTCAAAGGTAAAAAATTGTCATAGGCATCTTTCTTCTGAAATTCTTACTTGTTGGCACATAAAGATTCCAGGAAAAAAGATGGAAAATCGAAACATTAAAATTCTATGTTGTATATCTTCACGACAGAGCCAAATATAGCAAGTCCACCTCCTATATCCCAGGAGAAACTCGAGAAGAAGTTTGGGCAGTCGCCAGTATTTGTAGCTTCAACACTATCAGAAGATGGTGGCGTTCTAAAGGAAGTTAGTTCAACATCACTCTTGAAAGAGGCCATTCATGTTATAAGCTGCGGTTATGAAGACAAGACAGAATGGGGAAAGGAGGTGAGTCGTTTAGTTTCTTGCTTTTTGTTTACTGTGACATGTTTCCAAACGACCATCTAAATGTTAACGTGCTAAACCAGGTTGGCTGGATTTACGGCTCTGTCACGGAAGATATACTGACAGGATTCAAGATGCACTGCCGTGGCTGGCGCTCAGTTTACTGCACGCCTAAGAGGCCAGCATTTAAGGGATCAGCTCCCATTAACCTCTCTGATCGTCTCCACCAGGTTCTGCGATGGGCTCTTGGGTCAGTCGAGATTTTCCTGAGCAAACACTGCCCAATCTGGTATGGCTACGGAGGTGGCTTGAACTGGTTGGAACGACTTTCCTACATAAACTCTGTTGTATATCCATGGACTTCTATTCCGTTGATCGTGTACTGTACATTGCCGGCCATCTGCCTTCTTACCGGAAAATTTATTGTACCTGAGGTATGTGATGCTATAGAATATACTATGATTCTTTGTTACAATCATATTTTATACGAATTGCTTTTCATATCCCTTATACCTAAGTTATAAAATACCCAAACTTGCAGATCAGTAACTATGCCAGCATTGTATTCATGGCCCTCTTCGTCTCCATTGCCTTGACTGGTATTCTTGAAATGCAATGGGGTCGTGTTGGCATTGACGACTGGTGGAGAAACGAACAGTTTTGGGTTATAGGAGGAGCATCCTCACACCTCTTTGCGCTTGTTCAAGGATTACTCAAGGTTTTGGCTGGAGTGTACACCAACTTCACCGTAACCTCAAAAGGAGGTGATGATGGAGATTTCTCCGAGCTGTACATGTTCAAATGGACATCATTGCTGATCCCACCTACTACATTACTCATAATAAACATAGTTGGAGTTGTGGTCGGGGTTGCAGATGCCATCAACAATGGATACGACTCTTGGGGTCCGTTATTTGGTAAGCTATTCTTCGCATTTTGGGTCATAATGCATCTCTATCCATTCCTCAAGGGGTTTACAGGGAAGCAAGAAAGATTGCCAACAGTTATTGTGATCTGGTCGGTTCTGCTAGCATCGATAGTGACCCTTTTGTGGGTACGAATCAACCCCTTCGTGTCGAAAGATGGCCCTATACTCGAAATATGTGGACTTAACTGTGACAACTAAGACAGCATTTGCACACAGTTTAGTTCTCAACTGAGCTACCTCAATAGTGATGGAGTTTTGTGTAGATATGATTATTGTCTGTTTGGAGAATGGTTCTATTGATTATTTGTTAGATATATTTATGCTTAGTTGTTATGGTTTCTACTACTATCTTTCTAGTTGGCCATCTTGGTATTCAAGGTAGGTGGCAAATATACATAAGCTCTATATCATTCTTGTACTATTGTTGTGACTTTTCTTCTACATTGATTCCAAATTTAGAGTAATTTGGTGTTCCAATTTCAAATTCGTATAGCATATAAATAATGTATAAAATGGTCTATGAGACTGAAATACAGGTTATAATGAAGAAATTCATCTCTTAAATTTCTTTAGCAGCGCTAGTTTAATTTGTGGAGAGATGCATGTAATGACTGTAGGGATAGTTGATGGCGTTTGCAGGAGCAGAAACTGTTGTGCTATAGTAGGAAGGCTGTCTTTGTTACCTGCAAGCTGATCATACGACTCAATTAGTACGATGTTTTCCATCCAATGAATAAGTCGGGGTATTCGAGTCACGCAAGGTGCATAAGAGTGTGGTGACTAAAAAACCTCTAAACCTGGATAACCGAATGCGTTTCTAGAACATCAAATCAAAAGTGTTCCTGTGATAACCCTCACCAACCTTTCCAGCTTGTAGAAAGAACTCGAACACATCCCTCTTGGTGGCCTTCAGTGGCATTCTCCGAACCACAGTGGAGAGGACTTCACAAGGTTTCTCCGCCCACTAAGATGCCAAAATACGTTCCTTTGCTTACAGGGACCTGGCATAAGAATAGGAAGTGACCTCAACTTTCATGCCCAAGATTGGAAGGCTGCCTTAGCCCACAACAAAGAGACACCATGCTCTACAGCTGATCATGACTGAGAGTCTGAGATTCATCACAAGAAGAAATGTCCATATCATCTTTCAACTGTAAAACCAAGTTATCCAATGTCTCAAATATCTTACACATGTTAGGATGGAACCGATCCTCGATGGTAAATGAAAAGCATTTCCCATCAATATGTACAACACTTGGGCCAGGGGTTTTGGCCACTTGCTTGGCCTTCATCTCCATGCGCATAGCAGCCACCCCCTCCACTCGTTCGCCAATGCATGTATATTAGCCATTTCAACGTAAGGTGCTGCAGCCTGTGGCATCAGTCAAAACAGATGACGCTCTGCATGCTCACCATTCTCTAAGTCGTGATGGATCTTGCAAGAACTAAGCAAAGCACCCCAAATCCCTACATCTGGTGTGACAGGCATCTCTTGGATGAAATCCAATCAACTTCGTCAAGTCCCAACTCATTTGCAACTAGATTTCAGTCCATACCGAACCAATGAAAAAGTGTTCTATATTTGTTGCAATAAAATTTAGTTATTCATATTCCCTCCATCCTTCAAATATAAACTTAATGGAATACAACACAAATTTTAATAAAAGCAGATGATGTATTTTGCATGCAAAAAAAAAATCATACTTTAAGAATAGTGTTAATAATTATTAAAAAATATATTATGAATATAAAAAGTAGAAAAAATAATAAGTCATGTTAGAAAAGATAAATAAATTAATATGTTAAGAATAATATATTATAGAATAATATTTATAAATGAAAATAGACTAATTTTTGTGGAGGTACCAAAATGACAAAAAAGAACTATTTTTAAGGAACGGATGAAATATCATATATACAAATAAAACCGAACAATGGAATTATTCGGAGATGCGTTCACAGGCAATATCCATTTAAATGGTGGCTCAATTCATATGTGAACTGTAACAAAGTTCCAGGCAGTCTGCAAAATTACAAGATTACATAATCTGGAACACTATTACAACTAAGCCTAGCATAATCAAAATCAACATGTGGTCTTTCGAGGGTGACGGCCGGGACGTGAAACCTAAGTCACTTTCGCCAGCAGCCTTGATCAGGCAGCAGCACCTTTGAATTTGGCATCATATTCATAAGGTTGCTGCAACAAAAATAATACAAGAACCATAACAATTAGACCAATAACAACATTATTACCATGAGTGCACATTGAGACCATGTTCAAAAAACTAAAACCCAACAATTACTGTCACTAAGTTCACAGTAGTAAAGCAGCATAGTTCAACACAGAAATGGGCAATAACAGAGTCCCATCTGGATTTATAGCATTCTGACGAACTACATAACTCCCTGCCGCAAGAGAGAATTGATTGTCTTACAAACTAAGAAACAAAAATTGCCCAACATGAACCCAAATGCATAGTTTAGTAAGTTCACAAACGAAAAAGTAGAGCTTCCACAAGCATCTTAAAATATAGAAGCAAGTATATTGACAGAAATTCCAAATTCTTCTTTATTCTGCAACTACAGTCAAAGCACCCTTTGGAGAAGAGTTGGGATGGGGGTTGGAATAAGCTCGAAAAAATTAATTCTGTATGAAGCTACAAAAATGAGCTTTAGCTTCGGAAGACTTTTGAATGTTGTACTAGGCCAGACAGAGATATGTCTGCCTCTATTCAAGTGACAACATGAGATAAGCAGACTAGGTCATTCACCTAAGGATCAACCCCCCCCCCCACCCCAACACAAATGCAGACAAATGGGACCCAAGATGCAGAGACATTTCACGTATATAATCTCATTCAAGAAGAAAGATGGTGACTTGTTACTGAACACTACCAAGAATATGGCCGAAATCAATCTGCGAGCAAACCATCTCTTGTGCATTGCCTGTTGAGCACGTGATGCTGCTTCCACACTTTCAAACCTCAAATAAACATAACCAGCGCTGTTCCTGTAAGTACACCAAGTATGATTGATTAGATTGCTAGCGCAACAATGGCTATATGCAGGTTGATACCAGGATTAACATGCATAACTGACAATTAAGACCTGAAAAGGCAAGTAACAACTAAAATGCTTGCTCAAATTGTACTGACTCTTCACAGATTATAAATAAATAAATAAATAAATAAATAAAAACACACACACACACACACATCATATGGAACAGGAATTTCTTTGTCCCGTTTTTTGTCATTTTGGGCCGAGGGTGCTGGAGAGGGAACAGGGGAGACCAGTGAGCCCATTTTCAATAAAATCATAGGGTCAACAAACTACAATCTTTGGTTGTCATTTCAAAAGGAGTGGAAAATCAGTTAGTCCTTACTTGTCAACATATGCATGCTTCACACGACCATACTTGGAACATTCTTCTTGCACATCATCTCTAATGTCCAGATCAAACTCAGGATCAGACTGCAATATGATAACAAAAGAATCACCAAAATGTAGCATGTAAGGAGAGATACAAGTCTCACTGAGACCAGAAACATACAGCAAAACACTAACCTCTGTGGCTGGATCAAACATATTCTTCAACAACAAACATTCACTTGGTGTTCCAATAGGTTCTGGAGCCATGGAAACAACCTGAGAAGGAAGAACTGCATTTGGAAGGACTGCTGTTGGATTGATGGGCATGGTGATAGCTTGCTGTGAAGGAGCCGCTCCATTCAAGGCAGGCACTCCAAGGGTCCCTACAACACTGTGGAAGAGATATCAAGTCAACATTCAAAATAAACCAGGAGGAAACTACTGATCTAACAAAATCCTGCATACAGACCTTGAAGCTATACCACTACGGTCAAGCTTTGCCATGAGCATAGCTCTGGATTGAGCATTCAGAGCCTGCAAAAATTATAGACTTGACAATGAGACAACCATATAAAAAGAGGTTGTCAGGTTCGTGTTAAAAGAAGCAACAATAATGATCATTCTTTAATAACTCCAATAAAAACAAACTTGAAAATTCAACACCTTACATTACACAGATTACATTTTTATTGCTCAGACATGAATTCTTAGTGCAAAATAGATCTTTCCTTTAGCATTCGTTATAGGTGTGCTTTGTCTTTGACAGTCACTCACCAGAAGAGCATCTGAAGAGAAGAAGTCTATACTGGATAATTAATTTGGTTTTCCACCATATTCAATATTCCCCATTACTGACATTTTTTCTAATGGGGCTTTGTAACATTGTAATGTACAAAAAAGCCTGATTCATAAGATCGGAAGAAATGATGAGGATGTCCATCAGGACAAGTTAATTACTAATATGTCATTTAAAATTCAAAAGCATAATGTTAACTAGGACACAAGCACCTAGATATTTTGGGGACCGCCATTGCGAACCTGAGAACAACCATCATAATATTCTAACTATTCACTCACCAAACCACCTCCATCATCATCATCAAAATCTGCAGTTTTTGTTCCAGAATCTTGTACTCCAA
>JAYDZE010370921.1:0-17377 GCA_034509125.1 Monilaria moniliformis
TCCTACTTTCTATCTTACCTACCAAACAACATACTAAAATTTTTATCCTTATCTCTAACCCAAATTTTATACTAAATCCTAACATGATTTAACTATCCTACACTATCCTAACATAAGAACCAAACACCACCTATATATTTTAGATAAAATAAATAAAAGAAAAGGTGGAATTTCTAGAACCAAAAAGATTAGACAGCAATAACAAGCATTTATGAGGAGAAGCTTCAAAAACTAACAAATGCTTGCATTCATAAATGAAGGATTTGTAATGGAGCCATAGTAGGTCCAACCACAACAATGAGTGGTGCTCCTTTGAACAAATTTTTTGTTTGTAACCATTTGGAGTAGTTTCATTAAATATAAATTCATATTGGAACCAAACCACTAGAAGCCTTTAGAAAATCAATTTAATGATGCGACAAAGAGGTAAGTAGATGTCAAAAATAATTTTGTTTTAATATAATTCTTAAATTTATTTCTTAATATTTTGAAAATCAACAAATATTCCCTTTATCCCAATTATATAAACTTGTTTTCCTTTCCGAATACGATCTCATCCACTTAAATATATATGAGTGATGCTAAACAGCCACATTATGGTTGCTGCTATATGAATTTTTTTGAAGAAATCAGACCGATTTAGTTAAAATTGGTTCACATAATGAAATTAAATTTATAATCTCTCTCTAAAATTGGTGGGAAAATTACTATTTTGAAAATCAACAAATATTTCCTTTATCCCAATTATATAAACATGTTTTCCTTTCCGAATATGATCTCATCCGCTTAAATATATATGAGTGATGCTAAATAGCCACATTATGGCTGTCCCTATACGTTTTTTTTTTTTGAAGAAATAAGAGCGATTCAGTTAAAATTGGTTCACCTAATGAAATTAAATTTATAATCTATCTCTAAAATTGGTGAGAAAATTACTATTATGTAAATTAATAGTAATGTATTATTATTTTTCGAATACATTAACTATTATACTCTTATGCGGGTTGCCACAATATGGCCGCTCAGTTTTATTGAATGTATAGATGCGTAATTAATGTTTTTCGACTCCTTTACCTTTGCTATTATACCCTTATTTAATGTCTTGATTTACTCTTCATCATTAATTATTATTGGAATTAAATATGAGCATATTAAGAATTTTATTATAGAATTTTATTTTTAATATTTTTTTACAAATCAATCTATATAATTAGGAGGAAAGAAGCAACTAAAATACAAAAACTTAAGTAGTTTATAAGTTTTGAAAAGTGAAAAATAAAATATATAATATACTGCAGGATATGGCTGGATCCAATAAAATATATAATATAATGCAGGATATAGCTGGATCCAATAAAATATAAAACTTCGAGATCCTAAAATATGCTCCTTGTGAGTCTCTTAGCAACGAGATCAGGTAATGATTCCTTACACTATTCTCCGCTGCCTATTTTGGAATCTAAATTTTTGAAGAGCATTGATAATGATTTTATATTTACTTCACGTATTTCAACACTAATTATTAATTCAATAAAATTGAGCAGCCACGCCACCCACACAAGAGTATAATAGTTAATGTATTTTAAAAAATAATAATATATTAATATTCATTTACATAATAGTCATTTTTCCACCAGTTTTAGAGAAATATTATAAATTTAATTTAATTAGATTAATCAATTTTAATTGAATCGGTCTAATATTTTCAAAAAAAGCTATATATGAACAGCCATAATTTGGCTATTTAGCATTACACGTAATTTAACGTGATTTTGGAACACAAATATGCCTAAACAAGTAAACATTGAATATATAAATCTAATTAATGTAATCTACACGACACGCGATAAGATATCAGTTATTACAGGACATAAGATACCTTATTTAGTAATAGAATAAGTACAAGTTACGATAAAATAAAATAAAAATAGCTAGAAAAATAGGCTACCCAAGGAAATAAGACAAGCATTTTTATAAAGAATCATGCTAAACAGTCATATTAACGATCTACGGGTTTTTTTTGAAAAAATTAAATCAATTATTTTGATCCATAAATAATAATATTAAAATTAAACTAAAAATAATAAATAAATTATTATTTTTATATTGAATCAATTTATAAATGGATGCATAGATTAACTATTTCATAAAATCTCATCCTTATATATTTAAATATTTATATTTTTTTGGTTTCATAATTTAATTTTTAGAATCAAGTTGAAATAGTATTTTCTTGTTTTACTTTGATCTATAGTATATAGTAAATAGAGTCTCACGTTCCCTCCGACCCGACGTCGGCCTGTCCTCAACTACCACCCTCGCTGATGTCGTGCTCACCTCGACCAGTATCCGCCTCAAAAATAGCGGCGGAAGAAGGAAAGCTTTGGCAAAGGATAGAGCGGCACTGCACCGGTCCAAGCGGTGCTTCTCTGGCCGCGTCGGTGAAGGCCTCGCCGGCGACCTGCCGAGAGTCGCGCAGGTGACCGGTGACCTGAATCCATTGATCGAAGTCCAATTTCGGTCAACACTAATTTTCTGAAAATTAAATGAAATCTAATTTCATTGAACACTCAATTACAAAATAATTTACAAAATTTTAATCCACGATTAATTAGCGCACAAAATCAAATACGAATCGAGTCTCGGACTATGATACCACTGTTGGAAATTCATGTCGTCATCTAATTATACGCAATGGAAAATACTGACAGGAATATAAGATCTAGATTCATAATTTGTATTTGTCTGTTGAGCAGTTATTTTCACGTTGATCCAAAGTATCCTCGTGTATGCCAATCCGATGCCAAAACAATTTCCGATACACAGTCCAATCAGAGAAAGCTAAAAAGTCTCTGATAGAACATACATATTATTTGTCTGACAAAATAAATCAGTTTTCACGTTTTAAACGTTACAGAACTGATGAATTCAACCGTCTGTTTATTTCTCTACACATGCCCAAGGCCCATGAAATTATTTTTCTTTAGTCTGCATTAATTAATGTATATTCCAATATATCTTTCACAAGTAACTCAAAAAGGTAGGATGGTTTCAATATGGAATTATTGTAGGAATTTAATTTAGAAATCTAAAGCTGCCGGGACCGTTGCAATTAATTGTCACGTATTAAGAAAAATTATACAAATTAATTCTCTTCTCTCATATCCCTTTCACGGATTAAAAATATTAAATACTTTTTCCTAGACGAAAAATATAAAATACTTGATTGTATTTGTCAATTGTATTCCTCGAACTAGGATAATATATCTAACAAATAGTAAAATTGTCACAAATTAAGTTTCATTATATATTTTAATAAATCTCTCTCAAAAAAGTAAATTTAGTAAATACAAATTCAGTAATTCATTGAGGTATTTTCATAATTAATATTCTATTTATTTAGTTAAAGATATTTCTAGACAACTTGTTAGGTAAAATAAGTCAAGACAAATCAAAAAAACCTTAGATTTCAATACTCCCAGGCGTACACGTTTAGAACACTTGCAGATAATTTGATATGTAGGAAATATTGGCACGAGGTAAAATTGTTTGTTTTTCGTTTTTTTTTTTTAATCTTTATCTTTATCTTCTTTATGATTTACTTACTTTCTTGCATTTGGCTTTTTTTTGGGAGAAAAGATAAACGTACATAATTGTACATACGTAATACTGTTAAATTTTAAATTGAATTGGATCGGTTTTATTTAAATTGATTTTATTACTAATTATATTATTTATTTATTAAATTACCCTCATTATATTTTCAAAGATATGATTGAAAAATTAGTTTGATAAATCCTTCAAACAAAGTCACAAAATTGATTTGAAGATAAATATATAGATATCTAATGGAAAAGTTAATATTTCCCTAAATCTGCAGATATCTAATTTGAAAAGGATAATTTTTTCTTAAATTTTTGAAAAAGGTAAATGTATAATATATTAATTTATATTTATAAATTAATTAAATATAAAATATCTAAAAATAGCCTATAATATATGTACCATTTATATATATTTATCAACTACTTTTTTTTTCTTTATCAAAGTAATAATTTTTAGAACAAACTTATATTATCTTGGGTGGCCCAGCAGTAAAGTGGGTGAGCTTTTAGCTAAAGCTTTCTATATCAATATGTAACAATCTGACACGCACTAACTAGACGATTCATCATCCACATGCCATACTCCTCAAGCACTTGTTTCAAGTCAATTATTACCCATTCATCATAAAATATTCAATTTTCTGAAAAATTGGCGTATGCAATAAAATATTTCATTTCATTTTTAATATTTTTGATAAATAGATTTCATATTTAGCTAACTTATTATACTTACATTTCATTATAAAATTAACATATAAAAATGAGACTCATATTCTACTAATTTTTTCCACTTACTTTTATTCATATTTATTATAAAGTCAAATAATTTCTTAAAATCTGCACCGAATTCAAACTGGACAATTTATGGTGAACGGAAGGACTATAATTCAAAAATATGCTCTCTTTTTTTGTTCAAGTTAATCATGTTTTTTCCACAACTTTCAACAATTTTCAAAAAATAAGCCCAATTTGCCTTTTCTCTTCAAAAGGATGGTAAGTAACTAAGCAACAAATAATAGATTAATTAATATGAATTTCATTTGGAGAAATAGACTAAGACATTAAATGCCAATGAAGACATCAATTCCCTTTCTCTTATAACAGCACAAAAAAAAAAAAAACTTCAATTAACTGTAAATCATTACTACAAAAACTGACACCAAGATAAAGGGGTGAGCAAAATATCCGAACCTAACCAAACCGAAATTTAAAATTTGGTTCGGTTTTGATTTTTCACAAATTTTGATTTTTCGGTTCGGCTCGGTTCGGATATAATATATACCGACAAAACTCAAAAACAGAATTTATATTTAATATCAGTTATATATCTATATATAGATATATATATATATATATAATATTTACGTAAAAATATACATATATTAAATATATATACACATATATTTAGTTATTATTATTATTATTATTATTATATATATATATATATATATATATTTCATACATATACAATTTTTTGGATTTTTGGTTTTTCGGTTTTTTCAGTTTATCAGATAATTTTATGATATTTCGGTTTTTTCGGTTCGGTTCGGTTTTCATAGTTCGGATTTCGGTTTTTCGGGATCGGTTTTTCGGGTAATTCGGTTCGGTTCGGTTTTAATTTTTTTTAAAAATTGGTTTTTCGGTTCGGTTTCGGTTCGGTTTGGAACATTTATTTGGGGTCAATTTTAGAATCTATTATTGTGATGTTACTTTTCGGCACCCAAAATCAGTTTGTAATAATTTTTTACAAGATTTGAAAGAACAAAAACGACTACAGGAAATATAAAATTTAGCATTCGAGATGTATGAATTGAGTGTTTCGATGTTCAATCTTTTAACTTCCAATAAACATTTACGACAAAAAAAGCAAATTTTCAACCACGACATGCAGAGAAATAGCCATGAGGTTTTGTTTCGTCTGCGGCTTAGTTCTCCTCATCGAACTAGGTGACTGGTTTGATTTTGAGGCAAATAGCAAGTTTGTGACCCATTGGAATGGAAAACATCAAATTCTTCAAAATTGCGCCTCAGTAGAAAAGCAAAATCAAAGATTTCCAAAATCACAAAGTGAAGTCGATGTAAGAGAATGTTATCCATGTTTCACGATTCATACTTACACATTGAAAAGTGACTCTGTCGTTGGGGACGGGCAGCGCCTTCAAGATTCAAGGAAGAATCGGCGCCGGCGGTATTTGTGAGTATATACGTCTGCGACTCCGGCGTGCAGTGTTTGGTTTAGCGTTAGATAATTAGCCGGGTTAATGATGGAATCTATTTTGATTTTTAGTAATTTATCAATTTTATCTTTATTTTTAAAATTCATTAATTTAATCCCAATTTTTATTAATTATGTTAATTTTATTTTAATCTTTTAAATTTATAATTGTATTTTCATCTTTCAAGCTAGTATTAATTTTTATCATCAGAATTTCACTCTAATGAATTTTAGGAAATTTATTGATTTTATTTCAACATTTAAAATTTATCAATTTAATTCCATTTTTATCAATCATGTTAATTGTATTTTAATCCTTTGAATTTATAATTATATTCCAGTCTTTCAAGCTAGTATTAATTTTTAATTTTTATCATCACAATTTCACTCTAATGATTTTTAGTAAATTTATTGATTTTTTTTCAATGTTTAAAATTTATCAATTTAATTTCATTTTTATCAATTATGTTAATTGTATTTTAATCTTTTGAATTTATAATTATATTCCCGTCTTTTAAGCTAGTATTAATTTTTATCATCAGAATTTCACTCTAATGATTGAGTCGTGCCATGATGTATCGAGAAATAATCTATTATTTTACTCCAATAATAAATTGTATACGAGGATATTAATATTAATCATCGACTCACCAAAGCGCAGTCGGGTTTTCTCCATCAACAAATGGTGTTTCATCTTCTATTATCGTACAACAACACATTCTACATGTACACTACCTCTATAACTGTATACATTAATAATACTGAAACCAAAAATTAGAACATCTGCAATCCTACCAGCAGCTCAGCAGGCGCAAGATATACATTCTCCTCCCACCACCTTAAGTTACAGAAGGAATAAACACCTCAAAACACACACTTCTCTTCTCTTTCGCGACGGCGACCGACCACTACTCCTCACCTAATGTGTAGTCTAACAAGAACATCAACAGTAGGTGTATCTTCAAGTTTGGCCATGAAGAAAGGCTGACTATACCATGAAAGAATGCAGTGATCACACAAATTCATCATCTTTGGCAACAATGCTGATTGCTTCTTCAGCCCCTTCTGCTATTCCCACCAAATACAGCTGCAATCTTGAGCTTGCCCTCAAGGATTTCCCCTTCCTAGGAGTCGAGATCTCCATTGATCGAAGATTTGTCTTATACAACATTGCTCGTTTGGAAGCCTACACTCGAGCTATTGGAGAGAATGGTGGGTTGAGTACAAAAGATGGCACAACTTGTTCCATCTTCTTGACTTTGGACTTCTCTCCCTCTGCTATTGCATCCAGCATGGTTTTGATTTCCTCATCGGTGTATACCTTGAGTGCTTCACTTTGCAGCACCGGTTTTCTCCTCTCCCGCCCGGAGGAGGAGGCCTCAGCAGCGTGCAGAGTAGCAACGCAGATGGAGAATGCTTGCAGGGATGATAATTGGGCGTGAAAATCAACTGCGTATTTCCCACCCTCGATCACCCTCATGGTAAATGCCGGTGTATTGTCTTTTCTTCCCTGAGAGAGTAGGTAACGCAGAAGTTGTTAGTGATCTAAAGCACTTTGAGTAAAGCAAATGTACCTCTTAAGGAATCCATGGTTGACATTTACAAGTTACATGGATCTTGGTATAAAATGGAACTTCAGGATTTCATTGTAATAAAGTAATGATTTTAATAAGATCATTCTATGAAACATTGCAAATATGTATGTAATGGGAACATATATGAAAGGACTCATGCTCATGTTTGCCTTGGAGATTCGATTTAACAATATAGGACGTTTGAATCAGATAGGGGACCAAATCGAGCAATTTCCCCCCAACGAGAAGTCTTGTAACCTAACATTCAATATTAAAGTATCAATCACCACACAATGGATCCATGGTGGAGCCAGATCAACTACGATAGTGACAAAACGTGTGATGTTGGGTAAAGACGGGGTAGTTACCTGAACAAAGAGCTCAGTCCGATGCTCCTCAGCAATTTTGTTTGTGAAAACACTGAGAGGGCAGGCCATGTCCCAGCCACCACAGTCACATCTGCCTCCCAACCTCCACCTATTTAGTAATGGTGAAGGGCCACAGCTTCCACTGGCAGGCAAACTGTGGTTTCCAGCTGGTATCACAACGTGCATCTTTCCGGGACTTGAAGTATCAGAAACACCCTCTTCTGCTTTTCCAAGCCGACAATGATCTAGCAAGTTAGGAGACGTCTCATCAATTTTTTTATCTCCACTCTTAAATTTGAGGCTTTCTCTCTTCTCCAACGGGACCTGCATAACAATGGCTGCAATTTCTAGCTCCGGGTGCAACTTAGCCGCTGTAGATGACACAAACTGACCAGTGTCACTGGTGCTTTTTCTTGAATGTAAAACATCGTATAACACAAACTCTGTCATCATGGAATCATTGGACTGTCCTGCACCTTGAAACTCTGTATGCAGGCGACATGAAACATGCATCCATCCAACCATAGATGATTCTCTGTTGCATTCTTTAAGCCCCCATCCACTAGTACCACGCTTTCTTCTATCAGGAAGCATATGGAATGTGTAAACCCAAGTTGAAGCATTTCCAACTTTCCATATCTTTGCCACATAAACATCTTCGGGTGACTTAACTGAAAACTGGAAAAAGGGCGCCCCGGGCTTACTTCCCGTCTTGAGAAGGCCGTGTAGGTGTGCTGGAGAACACCGTGGGACTGAATTACGGTTTTCTTTCTCCTCATATTGATGATTCTGTTCCACATGGTGTGGCTTCTCTAATATGTCACCCAAGATCGATCTACCACTCATAGTTTCAGCATGTGTATCATTGTAATTACTCAATGGACTTCTGCGAGACATGGACTTAACAAAAGGGTCGAGCATATTCTTGACGTGACTAAACCTGCCCCTCGAACTGCTGCTGGCTCTTGAGCTATCATGCCCCGTATTGGCAGGTGAATGGGGCAAACCAAATCTTGCAGATAACGACCTGTGCAAACTGAAAGCTAGACCTTTTGCTTGAGGACTACTAGATTCTTTAGTAGCAGCAGCGTCTGACTCCAATGTGATGGCAGACTCATCATATACGCCATTTCCATAACCAGAAGCCGTACTTTGTTCTGAGAAAGACATCACAGAGCTCTCTTCGTCAGAATTGCACAATGAATCAATGATTTCTATTGAGAATGTGGAAGCAGTTCGTGGAGAGAACTCAATCTTCTTCCTCCCAACAGCAGCATCCCTTTCCTGAACCAGACTCGCCTCTTTAGAACATTGATAGACCGATCCTCTTTTCAGCACTTCATCACCTTCTCGACTGATTCTCTGGAACCGGACATCTCTACATGATCCACCATAGTAGTCACCAAAATCAATCTCAAACTCTCGAGTGAGGCTTGGTGTCTCATTTCCAAATTTCGGCTTTCCACTTGGTTTTCTACTCACCACACACGAACGAGGCCTAGGAACTGGTAGCACGGTTGTGGGACTTCCATCTACAAGACAGTACTTGTCGAAGTCTAAGTCCATGACTCATTCTAGCATCATTGATAGATAAGCCTCCTGAACACAAAACATGCTTATCAGAGATTGCATAGAATTAATAGCCAAAATTCAAACTTTTTTCTTTTCTTTTCTTGAGGAAAAGCAAAATTTTCAAGATTATTTGAGAAGCAAACATAAAAAAGTACTACTGTAAATTGTTGCCAGAATGGCCAAAACTGAACATGACAAACATCAACCTTACAAACAAGAATCACAAAATGGACTCAAAATCAATCCTCAACACAAGAGGTGAAATTTTGATCTCAAGAAGCATACAAATAACAGAGAAACAAGTGATTCAATCAGGGTACCATTAAATGGAATTTCATACCCATATCTTCAAGAATTTGTAGCTATCAACTAATAGACTGGAAGAGCAAAGAAAAAAGAATCTTTTCTGCATTTGTGGGGTGCAATCAAGATCTTATACCACAATGCCAACAAATTATGGACCCTACTGATAATTCTAAAACAATCAAGCATCCAATTGTTCATCCCTTTTGAATTGAAATGGATAAGAATTCCCAACAAATAAGCAATCTAACCATCATAACAAGTGCCTAATCCGGGCCGGGCCACATTACAATCAAGAAAATAACACAAATGACACACACACACACACTCACACATATATCATTACAAAGACAGCATTTTTACACACTTGCACTCCAAGATAAAACAAAAGGTGCAATTACCGCAGAAAACAGCCTTACCCCACCTTAGAACCCACAGAAGTGAAGCAAAAGAAAGAACCCCACCAAAAAAATTGCAGAAGGAAAGCAATCATTTGCTCCTTCTCTTGTGCTCAAAGCCTTGTTTGGTAAAACCCAAAGTCACATTCCAAACAAGAAAATGCAGAATTCCAGAACCAATTCTTGGGATAATCATACCCAAAAAGAATCAGAAAAAAATAAAATCAGTTTTTGGAATTTTTCTTGTTTTCCTTCTCATAGAGACAAAGAAAAGGAGTGTGGATGAGTGAAAAGAGAAAAGAGAAAAACATTGAGGACCACTCCACCATAGGATATAAAGTTAAATAATTTGCACAAAAAAAGAGAACATGCATGCCTAAAAATTCTTTGTTTATAACTAACAAAAAATCATTCTTTATTGTATTTCTTGTTAAGACGAATGATCCGTAACAATAACCTTATTCACATCAACAGTGGGAGATGGTGCAGCCAGCCATTATCAACTCTCTCTCTCTCTTCTATCTCTCTCTAGACTAAAAAAAAAAGTATAGCTTCCTTGACTCGTCATGCGTTGCTGTTCTCCATGCTCACTGTGTGTTGTGTGTGCGTGACCAACTTTTTGGCGTTTGCTTTTTGGGGGCTCCTCCTGATTTTAGGTAGTGGTGGACTGCATGAAAGACGAAAATGCTCCTCAGTGATGCTTCTTTCTTGTCTTTGTTGGGGGTAATCTGGGGATGTCGAAAGGGACAAGAGGAGAATCACGGCACAAATAATTTTTCAATATGTTTTCTTAGAGACAAATAATTAGTTTATGTTAATCTTTGACGAAGTATAGATTGATTCAGTTAGTTGAGTTTCTTGGCGTTTTTCACTTGGTAATAATTGCTTTTGGATTATAATAATGGAGTACAGTTTTACATTAGTGTAGGCCATGAGTGGCTAATCCAGTACCAAGTATATGGGTCTATATTTTAGCTCAAATAATAATAATAATAAATAAATAAATAAAAAGACCCATTTGAAACAAATTGATCAAGAAAATAGGATTTTATGTTTGCAAATATAATTATAGAGATCCAATTAAAATCTACTGCATGGACCTAATTATGTTTCATTTATTCCATAAAACTATTCTCTCATTAATCATCAGATTTGAATAGTCTTAAATTGAATATAATCAAATATTTGTGTAAGATAAATAATTTGATTTCATGTTTATATATGGTTTCAGCGACAGATCCAGAAAACAAAACTCGTGAGGTCGGAACTTATGCACGTGAGGTCAACGACGGCTTAAAAAACCAAATTTAACACAATTTTTTGGTACTCGTGAACTGACGATGGGGTCAGCCAACACCGCGCGACCCCACCTAGATCTGTCTCTGTATGTTTTAGCTATCGAACTTGGCCTAGTGCTAAACGAAGCTCGCATAATATATGCCCTTTAGCAACTAATCTCGGTTATAAGTATTTAAATTTGATTATTAGACATACACGTCCATTATAACCTATTAAATTTCAATTTTTATATTACTATATCAGTATGTGCACAATAATAAATGCATGATAAATAACGATTCGATTTAGGTGTGTTACTATATATATATTTATTGTCGCCGCAGGTGCATACTTATTATCATCCTATATATATCAGTTTGAAAATAATAATAATAATAATAATAATAATAATAATAATAATAATAATAATAATAATATAAAGATTAAAATAGAAAATTTAAATTTGAATTCTACCTTGCAACCATATGGTTTTTGAATTCTCGCAGGCAGCATTTAAGTAGACACTAAGGCAGTTCAAATAGGAGTAATAATTTCAACAACCACCAACTTTTTAGAATTAAAGAACAAACTTTATATTATGCTATTTTAGTATTGTTGATTTTTGTATAGTTAATTATGAAGTATATATTGAGATACAAAATTATAATACAAAGTGTATTTTTATTATACAAGACTAATCTATTGTTTATTTTCATTATCATGAACAACATATCCACTTATGAGTGTCAATACGTACCACTCACGCGTAAATAATATAGGGGCGATTTCTGAACTATCACATCAAGATAGTCAAAATTAATAGATAGTCACGAATTAAGAAAAATTAAAATATAGCCGATTTTATATTTTTTGGACATAAATATATGCATTTCAGCTTATTTCTCTGATCTCTCTCTTCAGCTTATTTCTTTCTAATTCTTTTTTCTCCCTCTTCAACATAATTATGTTATCACAATCGACGCCCGTTGCCCACTGCCCCTTCCGGCGCCGCCTGCTGTCACTACAGCGCAATGTCGTGGTTTTGAATTTATGGTATGAATTGGTCAATCTATACTTGTATGCAAAATTTGCATATGTAAATTTGCTATGCAAGACATGAATCGATTTAATTAATACCATAAATACCAAACTTGCATTGTTTGGTATTTACGGTTTGAATTCAACTAGTTTATACTAAGTTTACCAGACTACATATAGTTACATAATATATATAAAAAATTAAACAAATATATTCAATTATAAGTCAATGTCAAATCTTGGTTAATTTTTTGACTCACCAAACAAAGAATTTGGAATTACAATACAATATTATATCAATTACTTAATTTTACCAAACAAATGATTTAGAATTGAATTAGAATATTATAACTTCAAAGTCAATTCAATAAAATTACAATTCCAACACAATTCCAAATTTGTTATACCAAACACACGCTTAAGATGTTTGTTATGTATTGAATTTCTATTTTAAATAATAACCTATTAGAATGAAAAGATCCAAATATAATAAGATAACCTATCAAAATGAAAAGATATATCCTCACAAAAAAAAAAAAAAAATGAATACGTATGTCACCAATTATTATATTAATAAGGGCAATTGATCTATAATATCACGAAATTTGGTCGAATTTCAGATCTTCACACGAACTTAAAACTTGGTCGCAAAAATCATGAACTTTGCCGTTGTTTTGAATTGATGAGGTAGACCAAAACAACGTCGTTTTCGCCTAGTAGGCATTTTGCCAAAACGGCGCTGTTTTGGTTCAATAGACATTCCGATAAACCACGTAGGAATCGATTTCACCATAATTGTCAATAGTGGGAAATCGCAAATACGACCAAAGTTCGTGAGTTTTACGACCAAGTTTTAAGTTCACAGTACGTGATATTAGCGATCAATAGCCTAGAATGAAATATAAACGGCGTCGTTTTGTTATATTTAAACGCCACTTCAGCTTTAATTTTGCCACATCAGTTACGATTTGGAGGATTATGGAAAATCTCAAACAACGACAAACTTCATGATTTTTACGACAAATTTTTAAGTTCGTGAAAAGATCACAAGTTCGGCCAAAATTCGTGATATTAGCAACCAATTGCCAATTTAAGAACTTATTTGTTGTAAAAATATTTAAGAAGCTTATTAAACGTGTATCTAATCATTTTCATGGATGAAACTAGGAGTCTAGACCGATTTGAGCCGGACTCCTAAAAACCGAATGGTTAGCCGGTACTTAATTTTCTTGGCTCGATTCGATTTTCGATTGCACAAATATAGAAAGAGAGAGGTGGGAGGTGAAAGATAAGGTTGCCATCGACTCTCTCCATCACTGAGAAGGTTTCTCTTAAACCCTTCTACTCAATTTCCCCTTCTTCTTCTTCTCTTCTGATATTTTACCCAAAGCTGCTGTTGAACGATTGTAAAATTCCAATGTTTCTATCTTCTTCTTTCTTCTTCTTGTTGTAATTTGTCTTTATATTTTTATTGATTTTATTTTCTTCATCCTAATTTTGCGGTTGAATGTGCTATTTGAGGTGTTACATGTTATTTTACAGATCGTTGTGGGTAGAAATATGTTGTTATAATTTGTAATTTGTAATTTGTTGAAATTGAAGTTAGGTTTTCTTGAGATTATTTTGTATATTTTTTTAATGTGATTTTTGTAATTATATTATTTTGAGCAAAACATTGATATGGGGTTTCCCCATTGTGGTGGCAGCAGAAAATGGCGGCGCAGTTAATCAAAGAATGGACTGCACTTCAGCAGTTTACGGCAGCCACTCAAGAGAAGTTGGTTAATTTGCTGTCAAAGTTAAAGACGCAGGTTTCAAAATTTGCCTGAACCTTAGCTTGTTTGCTGCATTTCAATTAACAGAAAAGAGAATAGATAGATAACATGAGATAAAACTGATGCAATTCTTACTCTGTTGAACTAGTTTATTCGAAATCGATCATTCTCACAGCCTAGTTCTTAGATTTCTGCAGATGTTTAAGTGAAACTTTACCCTCTTCTGTAGAATGTTGACACTTTAACGATCCTTGTTATGGGGAAAGGTGGTGTTGGTAAATCTTCTACAGTTAATTCGATCGTAGGGGAACGTGTGGTAACTGTGAGCGCTTTTCAGGTAAATGTAGTTTGTTTTTGAGACTTAGCCTTACAATTTGAGATATATGTCCGACGTGATTGCTGAGTAACTTATTAACTTGTTTTTCCCCTTTACTTCAGTCAGAAACCCCACGGCCGGTGATGGTTTCACGGTCACGATTAGGTTTTACTTTGAACATTATTGACACCCCTGGACTCATTGAAGGAGGCTATGTCAACGATCAAGTTCTAGATACCGTAAAAAGGTTCGTGAAAGCTACACAATATTAGTCTTGTTATGTATAATCAAAAGCCACAACTACTAAAACATTTTTTGTGATTGAGTCATATCTTATTTATTACCTCTTTCTTGGATAGCTTTCTGGGCAGGTTCCTTATGACGAAGACAATTGATGTCTTGCTTTATGTGGACCGTTTGGATGCATATAGAGTGGATAATTTGGACAAGCAGGTAGTGAAAGCTATCACCGAGAGTTTTGGCAAGGATATCTGGCATAAGGCAATGATTGTCCTTACTCATGCTCAGCTCTCACCTCCAGATGCACTGAGTTATGAGGAGTTCTTTTCCAAGAGGTCAGAATCACTTTTGAAATGTGTTCGACAAGGGGCTCGGATTAGCAAAAAGGAAGTTCAGGTATACTCTCTTGTTTTCACTATTTATCTTTTGTTTTGATGCCCTCTAGGATTAAATATTCGGCTTAATTATTTTTTATTTAACCACTTTATGTGTATGTGCTGAGAAGCTCTATTTGAACACAAATTTTAAGCTCTTACTTCTTAAGCGATACTTTTGACGAGCATCTAGAATCTTGGAAAAAGAGATGACATTAACTTGAAGGCATACTGGATGGAATACTGAATGTGATAACACTCATCTTGGGTTTAGAAGAGTTGTATACTTCTATAGTACTCCTCCAATGGACTTACAAAAAATGTCTACCATTACTTATTTTCACTTGGTTATGAGTCTAGATTGCTTTAGCTTCTATGTCAGTTATGGAGGGAAAGAGATTTAGGATTGTGATGCTCGATGGACCTTGCCCTGCCAGTTTTGTTATGTATGCTTTATTATTCACAAAACGATATGATTTCGTTTTGGTAAGAAATGTGTTTATTTTCGGCCTAGGAATAGAAAGTAAGCTTTCAACTATGCGAGATGAGGAGGAAATAATTCTCATCGAATACCTCTGTCAATGTCTTGTTTTCAACTGCATCATCAGTGTGCTGTGGCTTGGTTTAATGCAATTTAAATTGATGTCCAGAGATACAAACTCTGCGGCTGCCTTTTCCAACAAAACTTTAATCCCTTTAATAATTCTTTCCAAATCTCAAATAGTATTATGATGGGCTACTGAACACGTGACCTCTCAGTTGTGGTGTTTTCTTATTATCAGTCTAATATTCTGGGATTTGGGTCTGTGTGTCGACATTTATCTTTTACTGACATTGACATTCTTGGTTTCCTAATTCCCTTTGCTCTAACTACTGTTTCTTCTTATCTTAGAACTTTGCTATTCCCGTTGCACTGGTTGAGAATAGTGGGAGGTGTAACAAAAATGACAATGATGAGAAGGTGAACTTCTTTCACGTAAAGAAGAGTTTTTCATCATTTCTGTGTTTAGTTTAGGTTCCTGAGATGAGTTTTGTGGATGTCAGATCCTTCCAACCGGTACTCCTTGGATTCCTAATTTGGTACATATTATCACCGACGTTGCCTTAAATGGAAAAGGAGGCATTCTCATCGACCAGAAGTTGATCGAAGGGCCTAATGCTAATGACAGGGGAAAACTGTTCATCCCCTTGATTCTAGCATTCCAAGTAAGCTTTTATCTTTTCTGTGTATTTCTGTAGGTTCAAGAATTTCTAGAGCACAATCTTATGCCTTTCTCCACGTCGGACAGTACTTGTTTGTCATCAAACCAATTCAGAAGTTGATCAAGAACGATGCTGCTAAAGAGACTAAATCTTCATGGGCATGAATGATTCTTCTTCTCTTGCTTGGTGTCTCTCTAATTTGAATCAAACCGGTAATGACATCGACCCTCCGGTCTGTAGAGTTGGTTTAGATTTCGTTAAGGAACTGTATTTCTGCTTTCACTCTTGGATCCAAATATGGCTGTAGTAACTTTGTTGCTGCTCTTAGTCCCGGCTGCTACTGGAGTGTCCAGGTTTTTGTTTTGAGAATTCGCTGCTCTGTTACATGGGTATTTCGAGGTTTTTATACTTATTTTGTTGTTGTTGTTGATGATGATGATAGTTGATGATGATGATCCGATGAGCAATCTGGCCATTGAAAAATTCTCAATTGTAGCTTTGGACTATCTAATAGTAATACCAATTTGGCGGAGAATTCAACATTTATAAATTTGTACAGATTTCTATATTTTTTTGTCTCATTACAATCACAAAATTTAACATACTAAATTATTCATACTAAAATTTTAAAAGGTTAATTGTCTTTAAATATATGAACTAGATTCAAATTCTAATTTTTAAATTACCCTATGTTTTTTTTTGTCAAAATACATTATTTTTTTAAAAAATTTGGTATGAGTAAAACTTTTTGTTGGTCAATAACTCAAATTTATGGAGTGATGGATAATTCGAAAGTACCATCAGAAAGTTCTCGACAATAACTTTCTAATAGTATATTCATTCAAATTCTTGCAAGAAAAAAAAAGAAAAAGAAAAAATAGAATTTTGTAACAGTAACTTTCAGGTGATTTTAATGTCTGCTGGTAGGGGTGAGCATTCGGTTTTCGATTCGGTTTTTTGCCCAAACCGAACCGAACCGAAAAATCGATTTTTTTTTTTTTAAAATTAAAACCGAACCGAACCGAATTACCCGAAAAACCGAAATTCGAACTATAAAAACCGATCCGAACCGAAAAAACCGAAATTTCATAAAATTATGCAAAAAACCGAAAAAAAAA
>JAYDZE010371032.1:0-17374 GCA_034509125.1 Monilaria moniliformis
CTCCTACATTGTAACAGATATTCTGTATTAACAGCAATATACACGAAACACTCGCACTTTGAGCCGTGGACGTAGATTATTCACGATCGAACCACGTAAATCCCTCGAGCCTCTTTTAAATTCCTGTCGCCTTCGAACCTCCGACGGAAATCAGATCGATCAGTCTTCAATTCTATACAATTCAACAAAATGGTCTGCTCAAGAAAGCCTATGAATTGTCTGTGCTCTGTGATGCTGAAGTAGCCCTAATTTGCTTTTCTACTCGTGGCCGAGTCTACGAGTATGCCAATACCAAGTAATCTTTCTTACCAACCCCTACTTAAATATTTTATTTCTTCTATTTATTTGCATTTTTCTGGTAGATTTCTTGCAGATTTTGAAATTAAATCAGAAACATTATTTTTTTCCATTGGGTCAGTCGGTCTTATAATCTTTTGGCAATTGAAATTACTCTCTTTTCACATTACCCTCCCCTTCGCCTCATGCGAAGGATGCCTACTTTCTCCTGCTACAGCTGATTGCAGCATCTGATGCTGCTGGTTCAAGTTAAATGATGTATTTGCTTATAACATGAAAACTTTCATTTCTTGATTTCATATCTCAAAGGTATGACATGTTTTGTGTGGAATAACAAAGAGTCTATTCGATATCCAAAATCTTGAGTTTAGTTGTTTAATTCTCTACTCTCATTGGCTTGATTTCTTTTTTTGATAAAGAAAAGTGAAATTTAGTGTTCTATCAGTTCCCCACCTTTTTCCTGCACAAAATCTTGAAAAAAGTAGGGAAGAGTTTGTTAGTAGTTGTTGGGGCCTCACCAAATCTTTCAAGAGCGAACACTAGCTACTCATTTTCATGTAAAATTGATTTCTTTTTTTACAATTACTATTAAAAAAATACCTGATTATACATGGGAAAAGAAATTTTTTGGTGTACTAGTTGGCATATATTCTTGGTATTTGAGAAATGAATGACGAAAACATCACAGATCTGTTGTCTGATAAAAACAGCAGTTCTGATTCTTTCACGTTTTTGCTCATCTTTATGTTTCCAACGTTTTCCTATTCTAGAATATTTGTATTAACCGTGCAAAACATATAATATACTATATTAATGTCTCAGGTCTAAATTAATAAATAATGTGTATTAAATACAACTGTACGATCATGTTTCTATCAACTTTAGAAGATTAGTTCAGTACTATATATTTCATTCTTTTTTTCTAATTTTTTCAATGCATTACTAATTTGATTACTCTTTTGATTTTTTTATCATAAATTTACACACATATGGTATACATATCGTGATTTAACATTGGTTATGTACATACATACTTACGCATGACGATTTGAACTTTCATCCATTTAACATTTTTTAAGGGTCGTCTTGTTTAAATAAATTTGGTTCTTGTCACCTCAAAATTAGGCCGACAAATAATGAAATATAATATAATGCTTGTGAGTTTCCTTCAATTCGTCGCAGAAAAAGCAAATATGTAAATCGGTCTACTAACAAATTAAGTTGTTGAAAATATCATGAAGCCAAATGTTATATGTATTTTTATATGTGGATGCAGCATCAGGTCTACTATAGAGAGGTACAAAAGGGCAACCTCTAGCTCAAGTGCATATTCTACTCAAGAGATCAATACTCAAGTAAGTGACGATAATTTATTATATTTATTGCATTATTCATAGTCTACTGTAAATTTTACGAAATCCCACTAATATATTATATGAAATGAAGCTCAGAATATACATATATATGTGCATGTGTAGTTTATGTGTAGATTTGTGTTTCTGATTTCTTGTTTGGTGATTTAGTTTTACCAACAAGAATCCAAGAAACTGCGGCAGCAAATCCAGATGATCCAGAACTTCAACAGGTAATAATCGTCCCAAAGGTATCACAATGATTAAGTAAAGATTATTGTGATATTATTATTGATGATTATGTGAAAGAATTAATGAATTCTTGATTCTCTGCGTATACTCTTTTACAGACATCTTACAGGTGATGGCTTAGCTTCTTTAAGTGTGAAGGAGATGAAGCAGCTCGAGAGTAGGCTTGCGAGGATAAGGGCGAAAAAGGTAGCTCCAACCACAAGAAATATAATATAGCTCCAACCACAAGAAATATAATATACATTTTCATGTTTCATCTCCTACTAATTGATTTCGTTGTATTTGAACAGCATGAACTCATACTTGCTGAAACTGAGAGCTTGCAAAAAAGAGTAATTTTCTATCTCCCAACTTTTCTTGCTGAAAACTAGTACACAAACATATCCTTCTTTTTTTCCTTTTTTTTGGTTCAAAACAAAATCTTGACAACCTTGGTTTTATGGAACCTGTCTTGCCCAATAGGAAACTCAGCTGGAGCAGGAAAATGCCTGCCTCAGAGCAAAGGTAAAGCTGGCTAGCAAATAATCATGTAACAACTAAACTATGATGACTAGATTAATAAGTGAGCATCAATCATGGAAATTAAGTATTTTATTCAAGAAAAAAACAAAGTGTTGCTTTGGAATTTCATAGTAGAAAACAGTTATATATATAAGTTGCAAACATTCAGATAGCAGAAAGTGAGAAGCTGCAGCAACTAAGCATGATGCCCGGTGGTCAAGACTACGAGATGCAGGCGTACCTTTCTGGAAATGTGCTCCAGCTGAATATGATGCACGCGGCAGCCTATCCTCTCCCCGATAGGAAGGTTCTTCCCCTCGGGTAAGTCCCCTTCCCTTCTCGTTTTTCAAAAAATAGGGCATATCTTCGACTATAAGATGAGGTTTTCATGACTACATCCTATCTTTAAAACCTAGCTTCTCTCCTCATCTCTTGTCTGTGCAGGCAATAAGGCTGCTGAGGAGATCTGTTTGTGTACGTGTTTGATAATAGTATGAACTGTGTTGCACCATTATGGCTGTGTAGAGACAAGAATTCACTGCATTATAGTGTGTTCTGTGCTTCTTCTTTTTTTCCTGTCCTTGTGTTACTGAATTCGGATCTTTCAATCTTGCTGAATTCACTACTTTTTAGCAAGAATGATGTTTTTATTACTCATGTAGCATTTATGAACATGAGTTTGAAGCTTGTAATTATATATATATATAAACATAAAAGTATTTAATAGATACTGAATTCAAGAAAACACCAATTCAAGTACACCTTTCCACACACAAGAGTGTGTGAAAATGAGAGCTGCTGATAACTTTAGGTTTATAAGTAGGTAGACGAGTGAAAAGACTACATTTCATCCAGTAGTGTGTGGTGATCACAAAATGGCGCATCCGCTACTCTGAGCTTGCTTTCGCAGCTCCTCGGTCTCCTTCTGAGCTCTCTCTAAGTGCTCTCTCAGCTTGCGTATCTCATCATTCGATTTCATCTGAGCTTCTTGCGCCATTTCTTCTGCCTTCAGCCGAGCATTTTGCTCCTCCGCCAGTTGTTGTTCAAGCCTATGTGTGGTCTCCTTGAGCTTGGACTCAACCTACCAAATACAATTTATTCAACAAAGAAAATTTGTGTCACGGCTTACTCTCACATTTAATGGTAGGATCATAATACAATCTTATAGAATGAATACTACCATCTCAGTTATTCTCTTGAGTTGCTCCTCGTACGTCTTGTGGAACTGCTCCTTCAATTCAGAAATCTCTTGTTTGGAATATCCTTCGAGAGAATTGACTTCAGCAGTTTGATCACGTAGCTTGTTTGCTCCTTTCTGTTGAAGGTCGAATATAAGCGTCACCAGCATTAGTATCATCATGAACTTATCGCGGAAGAATGCATCAATGAGCCAAGCAGCTAAAGCACTCACCTTCAGTTCAACAAATACATCATCGGTGTAAGGTCTCCCACCATTACTTTCGATAACCTTATCTACAAGTGACAGAAGTTGCTTTAGTTGATCGAATTTCTTGGCATCCTCTTTTGTTTTGTTATCGAAGAGAACACACCTATCCCCACACATTTTGAGAATTTCCTGCATCAAGATCAGAAACCATAAATCATAACATAAAACTACTAAAACTTCTCAAGATCAGAAACCCCGTATAAGTTCATTTAATAAACGAATTACTCTCAAAGGCTCAGGGCAATCACGACCCAAGTAGTCATTGAGAGTCTCCTCGTTTTCTTCAAGGTCATCACCACCAGTGAAAACTACAACCATGTAATCACTAATCTTGCTGCCAAAGAATTTCCTCAAGCTCTCAACAGCAGCTTCTTCTTCTCTTGAAAAGCGAGACCTAACCGACAGGACGACGAGGACAGCATGGATACCATCCTTTGCCATATTGATGCATTTAACAATCTCCTTGCCGATAAACTCAGGTTCAGCAGAAAAATCAAACAGTCCTGAAAATTGCAATTGGTTGAGTTCAGACATATTGAAGCAAACAAAGATAGTGAAATATGAAAAATCCACAAATCTTCGGTTATCTCCCAAAACTCTCTTCTCTCTGAAACATCATACACATCTACGGACACAACCAAACATACATATATTTCAATATTCATCAGAAAAGCTAATTGGAGTAGAAAATTTAATTTGCAACACATTATACCCGGAGTGTCAATCACGTTAAGAATCTGGCCATCTTCGAGGACAGTCCTCTGTAGCTCACAAGTGCTTGTAACTCCAGCAGAGCTGGACATTGACTTGAACGCCCGTCTTCTAAGTATACTATTGCCTGTGGCACTCTTCCCATTGCCCGTTCGTCCAACTAAAACCACAGTTCTAACCTCACTCGAAGGTGAAGGAAACTCCCAATCATCATCAACTGCACTCCCCCCCATCACACAAACTTTAACTGCAAAAGGGGCCATTAAAACATACAAATTAAGTAAATACTTCAGTATATAACCCTCAAACACTGCAAATAAGATAGAAAAACTTTCATCGCAAAATCGATAGCACTTAAACATATGGCATAAACAACATGAAAAGAACCCTTGTAGAATTTAATAGATCCAATCATAATAAAAAGAAAAAACCCTTTATTATATACCAAATCCAACTATAAAAGCCTCAGTTAATAGGCCCTATAACTCACTAACCGGCATCAAAACTTGAAAGGGGCAAAAATACAAAAAAAAAATGAAAAAAAATCAATATTTGTTTAGGGAATCTATATTCTTCTATATAAACACATCCAATACAAATCAAAAAATACAAAAGTTGAAAGCCTCTATTAAAAGGTCCAAGAACTCACTAACAGACATCAGAACTCGAAAGGGGCAAAAAAAAAAAACAATCTTTGTGGAGGGAATCTATTTTCTTGATTATAAACATATTCAATAAAAAATTAAAAATAAGAAATAAAAAAACGTAGAAACTTACCACAAACACACGCAAAGAATTATAAGCCTTAAACCCTTTCACTAAGAAAAAGGCGATACTTCAAATCACAGAAACGAACATCGATTGGGAAACATCATTAAAGACATAAGTTGAATCAAAATTTTGAGAATTCAGAACTACATAAGTGAAAATTGAAGCCTCTTTATCAATAATCATACTTTATTGGATGATCAAGACATGAAATAGCATACAACTCACAATCATTACTGAAAGAAAAAGCAATCGTTGGATATCACTTACTGCTCAAGGAACTGGATGAATAGAGAGCACCAAAAGTCAAGAGATTTAGACGAAATATTGGATATTTGGGACCAATTTTATATCTTATATGCAGCTAAAACTTCGATTTTTTATATATTTTACATTTACAACTTGGGCTCTTAATTAAGCCCTTGATCCATTAAGAATTTAATCAGGACCGTCCTTTGGAGAAGATCAAAAGTGTGAAATTTTTGGATTTTATCATAATGATCGTTCTTTCAATCTTCTTTTTTATATTTTTTTATTTTTAAAATTTAAAGTACATATCCTATTTTTAGGAAAGTATATATCTTTATTTTGAAGGGTTCAAAGTATATATCTTAATTATCCTTTGTGGATATGCAACGACATGTTCTTTTTCCTTTGTTTTAGGTTGGGATTTGACTCAATTGACTACAAAATTGCGACCATAAAATGAAAATAGAGATATATACGAACTTGTATTTAATTTTGATTTTTCACGTGAATTAGAATTTTTATATTTTTTTTACAAGATACTTTATTAAATTGAATAACTTATTGTATCATATCATTTATATTTGTTGATCTAGTAAGATGTATTGAATAATTTAAAAAGATAACGAAAAGTTTTTTTTTTTTTGTTAGACTATTATCAAGTATTCAACTTGTGATGATTAAATATAAATACAACTATACGTTTCAAAGAAAATATATAAATAAAACTATTTCAGCAAACATATAATTGTATTCTAGTTAGTAGAACATGCTTAAAATCTGTTTTTCTTTAGTAGTCTTTGATTCAAATCCTACTTTGTAAAAAAGTTCAAAATATTTGGGTGAAATTTAAACATTTATATGTATTTTATAACAAAAATGAGCATTATATATGTTGTAAGTTGTAACACGTATTTGAAATATATAGTAACACCTACGGTGAAGTCCACGGCAAAATACTATCATTTTTTTACTTAAATCTCCTTTGCATCGAGCAAATTATCTAAACTCATAAAAACATTGGATTCTACTGGGATTCGTGGATTTGATGACGTTAAGTTAACCAAGCTTCTGAAAGCCCAAAACTGCGGATTCGAAGGTAATGTATTAGATTAGATATTGATTACTGAAATTGTATATATCTTGCTATGGAATTTGGGCTATCTCAATCAAAATTTTATGCAAAGACAGAGGCTTTGAGAAGAAAGGGCAATGGTCACTGCCTTTGATCTTGAAGACTCCTTGAGGTGGATTTTCCCTCACCAGCTTTTCTTGAACGTCGGGCAAGAGTGCGTGATCGTCCAATGTTTGGACGTAGAAACGACGGCCGGTTTTGTATTTGTCAGATAAAGATAGTGCTCCGTCATTGGACCAAGAGGGACTGGTCTCATGGAAACCATAGCTAGAGCAATATCCTGCATTGCATCGATATCTCTCTATATTTCAAAACATCCATATCTCTATATAGAATGAGTGCTCCTACACAACTCAGTAGTCAATAGCTGTTAACATTGAGCATTTAATTCGTCATAAACTCTACCTTGGAAGGAGATTGGTTGAAATATAGTCCATGCATATGCTGCTTCGCAAACATGAATGCCGTTGGGGGCTTGTCCTTACCGTTGCCATAAACCAGAGACTTCGATTCAGGTGAAAATAGTTCTGCTGAACCAAGCTGCAAGAAAAGCATTTCTTTAGAGCCATCAACAAGTAAGAGAATTGTACGTAGCCTTCTTGAATTGTTGTTAGTGTATAAATTCACCTCTTGAGCAAAAGCATCTAAGGGTTTCTGCCCATTAGACACCATTGTAGCACACACGTACACAGCCTTGGAGATTTTCTCAGGGAGAAGCTCCAAAGCATAAGAAATGCAAGCACCTCCACTACTATGACCAATCAGTATCACCTGCATTAAAATGCACCTGTCAAAATGCACGAATATGGTATATATTGCTGTAGCTTGGGTGTTTCTTTACTGTTTCATCATCTGGTAATATCTATAGGTAATCAATCAATGGTCTTGAGTAGTCTGCCAGGGTGGTCACTGTGTTTGTGTCCGTTAGATCAATGCCAGACCCCGTCAGATCCAAGGCAACCGGAAGTAGTCCAGATTCCTCTAGTAGAGCAATACTTTTGTACCAACACCAAGCACCAAATCCTTCTCCGTGAACCAGAACAAATTTCTTCATCTTAATGTTCTCCAAAGATTCGAGGGATAGCTGTAAAGGACTATGAATTGAGTGATATTGATCTAACATCATCAGGCCATTGACAAGGAATTGAAACGAATGAGCATCATTTCACCTAGCTCATATGATATGATCTTTGGCAGATGGAAGGCCTTGCTCTTGGCTTATTGAATGAAACATATTTTGGAGGTTACAACAATTCCATAATGTACAAGATACATCACTAGGATTTCTAAATCCAAACTCAAGAGATTTTGCTACAAAAACAACCAAAATATATCCTAAGAAAGTCTCATTATTACATATCTTACAGGAAATATGCATATCAAAGCACCATTACAATACTTCAAACTGATAAAATTATTTCACAATTCCTTAGAAAATAGAGCCACCTTTTCACAGTTCCTTGCAAGACTACAATTTCCCAATCCAAATTCAGATTTTCCATAACAGCAAACAGATTAAGAATATGTCCACAGAAAGTTTCATTGTACATCTCTTCCAACAAACTTACATATATAAGTTACCAATTAGAATACTTCAAAACATACAAAAAGATTTCAAAGTTCCTTAGAAAAAGAGACACCTTTTCAAGCTCATCAGCACACCTTTGTTTTTCCCCTTTTCCACCTACTATAATCACCATAACCGATGAGTAATCATAGTGCTAAACTAGCTCAAACTCTCCTGCCCTTCAACATCTGAACACAGCAGAAAAGGGAATCACAACCCCCACCCCACCAAGATCCTATAATTTCTCTTCAATCACTAAAAAGGGTTACAAGATAGTATGACTAAAGCTACAAAAGGTAAACAAAGAATTATAAAGGGCATAAAGCAAAAACCAAAAAGTTCACCTCTTTGTTGTTGGAGTTAATATTAGAAAGAGGGTCTGACAAATTGGCGGCGGCGCGGCGGCTAGAGCTGTTGGATCCGATGCTGCGGGAGAATGAGCCATTGTCAAATCTTTTAGAGAGCTGATGCTGCTGAATCGCCATAGTTAGAGCTTGTCTATGCAGCAATTCTTCCTCCATTGCACTCTTCCTCTTCGACATCGACCCCCTTTTGCTCCTTGATCCAATCCTCCCATCTTTCTTGCTCATACAGATTAACTTATATCCCATTCTTGCTCGGGAAAGAATGAAAAAGACTCGACTTTTATCGAAGCCCAGATGCTTTAGAGAGAGAAAGGGGTGGCATTTGAGGCAAAGAGCCAAAGTGAAAACAGATCGACTGTAAATGTAAGCATGATTTTAATATGACTATTTTCAACGTTTCATGTTTTTACACTGATAATAATAGCTCTCTCTCTCTCTCTCCAAAATTGCCAATCTTGTTCATCTCTCTCTTTCTCTGCATGTTTGAGCTTGTGCAGAAACTTTGTAGGTAACTAATTCAATCCACCACATGAATAGGGAAATTGGGGGTTAAATCGTAATTGAATATTTGATGAAATGAGCAGTTGGTCAAAAGAGAAGTTATAGTTATGAGTAGGTTTTCGTCTGAAGATAAACTAATACATAAAAGTAGTAAACCTTGATAATTTTACAAGAAGTCAACACAAGTGAATCGTATGTTGAAGAATTGATTTGGACTCAGTTTTAAAAAAAATTCATGATTTTTACAGCGCCCGATGTATGACTCCAGCTGTTTCACGACTCATGTCATGGTGCAGAAAAGATTAATTAAATACACACGGGAATTTAAAGTTTGGAACTTTGAATTTTTTTTTTCTCTTTTAAAAGAGGATCAATAATGATTTTTCATTTACCTCGAGGTGACTCGAACCCCTGATCTATTAGTTAGAGGAGAAGCGTCTTACCAACTAAGATGCGTTTTATCGTCAAGTTCGAGCTTGAGCTTGAGCTTGTAAAATATAGAAATTTGATGCAGTTGATTTCGGACACGGATATACTCTTGTTCTTCTAATTATATATTTATAAAAACGTACCATGAGAACAGGTAAGAGTGCTGGACCTCTCTTGTTTGAAGAGTAATGTTAGTGTCTAAGGCTTTGTCAAAATATGGTTTCATCGTCGTGTTCCTCCAATAATATATATTTATATGGTCTGATAATATATACAATTGATATATCATTATATCTTATGTTCAATATCATTATATAAAAATAATTATGTATCATGTAAATAAAATGTGTAAAATTATTCGGTGTATGTTTCCAAGATCATCATAGGTATCAAAAGAATATCATCATTCAGAATATTGCAGATGACGAATCACAAATATATAATAAAATCCGAATAATCAGAATGAGGTATCATTATATAAGAAATGTAGCATCATTATATAGTGTCGCTTATATCATCGTTACCTTCATACGTTCTGTGATGTTCCATATCAGATATCTGTTATAAATGTTTTATGAACGAATAAAAATTGTGGACACTAATATATATAATATTGCAGATGGCTAATTATAAAGATACAATAAAATCTACACAAAATCTACCAAAAATAAAAATTCCAAGTTAATGCAGTTTTTCCTTAATTATCGGAAATATAAATAACCGCCTAATTAATTAATATATCACATCCCATAAAAATAGGGATCTTATATTAGGCGAAATTTTAAGTTTACACAAAAACCCTTTTCGTTAATAATTAAATAGATATAAATGCCACGTGTCATTATTTCATCATTCAGATTTTCGAAATCAACGGTTTCTATTCAGTCTCTGTTCTGCAATAAAATATGATTATGATTTGATTACACCTATATATATATATATATATATAATATTTAAAAGCAACTAATTGAAAACCAATAATACTAACATTTGTTTGAGATGCCGTAGCCTTATAATAGATAAAGTCCAACATAATTTTATTCGAAACTCCACGAAGCTCGATATGCACTTGACTTTATTTTTATAATTATAGCAAAAATATTTGAACACGACCGGTTATTAGATCAATCAAATTAAAATACGTACATAACTAACAAACAAACTAACTAACTAACTATTTAATTGCATAAACTAATCCTTATACAAAGAATCACGAAAACATAGCTACATTATCTTCACCTCTACCAAATCTGAAGAGAGCATTTGAATAGTTCCGTATATTATGAAATAAAATAAAATATAATAATATTCACTATTCATGATTGACAATCACAATAAAAAAATTATTTTCTCGTTCTTATATATTCTTTAAATTTCGGGCAAGCAACATCAAGCCAGCTTGGTCGCCGGCAGCACGGGCTGTGTAGAAAATTAAAATTAGAAGAAAAAAATCGTATATAAAATAAAACTATAAATAAATAAGTTCGTATCTTGTTGAAAAGTATTTCATGAATATCACAGATTCATATGTGATCGCTCTTTTCATAGAATTTCTGAAAATAAAGAATGTTACTATGGTCCCTAAACATCTTGTTATGCTGGGAAACCATATAACGCTAAGGAATCACATCTTTTTGGGGATATGAAACAATCATGTTGGATCTTTTAAAAAAATATAAAGCTACGTATAAGTCACATTTAAATGTATCTAGATGCATAGTATATCTATCCCAATAAAATTCAATTGTGAAACTAAAGTCTAATCGGATGCAATGTACATTTGGATGAACAAAATCTTTTGCCTCCTACACGCACACGATGTGTATGGAGGTTCAAATAAAAACTCATTTTTATTATGAGAAAGGACCAGTTTTAATTTTTCAATCGCAAAGATCTATAATGAATACAATTTTTTTTTTTGAGGAAAAAGGGCTATTTTCATTAAACGTCAAGATGGGCAATGTCCGTCAACCAAGACGGAAAGTCTTCCCTCCAAACATGCTTAGAGGTAAGAGTTGCTGCAAACTGTGCGAGTTCATGTGCTACACGGTTTGCAGATCGATACATATGAAAAACACCTAATAAAAAATTCTCTCTCGCCACTTGGAGAATATTGGTTATGTCATCTGGTAGAAAATCTTCATCTTTGCTTTCCTCCGCCATTATTTTAGCTGCTAAGATGGAGTCGGTGTAGAGCTCAATAGGTTGAAAATTTTGTTCGATACAAAACACGATTCCATCCACAATAGCGAGGGCCTCCGCTGTCATGACGTTAGATCGCGGTTGTTTCCGCTCCGACATGGCTGCCATAAGGTTACCGTGCCAGTCCCTAATGACGACACCTACCCCGAAAAGACCTGCTTCCTTGTTGAAAAGGGCGTCCACATCGACCCGATAAATACCGTTGGAAGGCTGAATCCAGCTCCTGTCGCCACACTTCAGGTCTGCTTTCTGCACTCCACTGTAAATCATCCTCGCCTTGAGGTGGGTGGCCCTCATGGCTTCACATTCTGCTTCAGTCGGTAAGACGTCCGCCGGTTGGTCGTCATGCAGTTGTCGACAGATGAAACACCAAACCTGCCACACCATCAAACACCAAACATCATAGTCTTCTTCACCACACTGCTCACGAATCGCAGCAGTTATGTCTCCCGCTCCCACGGAGTCACCTTTACGTGTAAACTCCTTAAATTTGCTGTTTTTCCAGATTTTTCGTACGCTCGGACATGCAAACAGCATGTGAGATGTTGATCCCCACCTGTCCTTACAAAGGTAACAAATGCCATCCGAGGGAACAAGATGAGATTTGAGGTTACCCGAAACCGGGATGAGGTCCGTAAACACCCGCCAAAGGAAGATTTTTGCCTTCGGAAAAATTGAAGTTTGCCACACGTGTCTATTCCACCATTTCTTTGTATTTGTGCTCGTGTGAGCATGAGCGGTTTACTGATTCCTCAGGAGGAGGTACGCTGATTTAACCGTGAACATACCCTTCTCTTCGAGACACCACCATCTTTCGTCGTGCCGCGATTTTTCCCCTATTGGGGTTTGCATGATCGCACTGACTTCGAAAGGGAGAAAACGATCCCTCAGTTTCTGGACGTTCCATTGACCATCCTAGTCGATTAGCTCCTTGACTGTCTCACCGATATTTAGACTATCACCGCGACCTTTAACCCGACCATGCATTGCTCCGGTCACCCACCTATCTTCCAAAATACTGATGCTACTTCCATCGCCCACTCTCCAGCGGAGACCCCGTTCCACCAGCTTACTACACCCTATTATAGAGCGCCAAACATACGAGCATCGGGGCCGCGCTTTGGCCTGAAGGATATCGATATCCGGACAGTACTTAGCTTTGAAAATACGCGCCACAAGGGATTGGGGAAAGTGAACCATTCTCCAAAGTTGTTTGGCCAAGAGCGCTTGGTTGAATGCTTTGATATCTCTGAAACCTAAATCTCCCTGGGCTTTCGATTTGCAAAGAGACTGCCACCTCACCCAATGCAGTCTTCGCTTCTCCTCTTTGTCCCCCCACCAAAACTCTGCGCACATTCTATGTATATCATCACATATTCCATCCGGAATTTTGAAGCACTGCATGGTATATGTAGGAATAGCCTGCAGGACTGTCTTTATCATTATCTCATTTCCTCCCGCCGAGAATTCTTTTTGACTCCAGCTCATAATTTTCTTCTTGATACGATCCTTAATGAAGTCAAAGTGAATACGCTTATGTCTCCCCGCGAACATCGGCATTCCTAAATAGCGTTGGTTGTTGTTCTGGGCTGTAATCTCCAACGTATCTCTTACCTCTTGTTCCTTTGATTCTGGGGTATTGGGGCTAAAGAATAAAGATGACTTCTCAGCATTAATAAGTTGCCCCGATGCCTTCTCATACTGTAATAGCATCTTCTTAATTTCGGCCGCATCCCGGTTTTCTGCTTCAAAGAAAAGAATGCTATCGTCTGCGAAAAACAGATGGGTAATGCTTTCTTTCCCTTTAACAATGGGAATCCCTCGGATCCTTTTGTTTTGTTCCGCTTTATGGAAAAGCGAGGATAACCCTTGGGCACAGAGAACAAATAAAAAGGGTGAAATGGGGTCGCCTTGCCGAATTCCCCTCGTTGGATGGATATCGCCGAAGACTCTCCCATTGAGGGTGAAGGATGTTTTCACCGTACTCACACAATTCATAATAAGCTTACAGAAGTGATCGGGGAACTCCATCTTCCTCATAACTGCCTCCAAAAAGGTCCATTCCACTCGGTCGTAGGCATTACTCATATCTAGTTTGGCCGCAGCATAGCCAATTTTTCCTCTTCTCCGACACTTTAGCTAATGTTGGCATTCGAAACTAATCAACACATTGTCTGTGATCATCCTCCCCTTGATGAAAACACTTTGATTTTCGTCGATCACGCTGCCCAGAACCTGTTTTAAACGGTTGGCTAAGACCTTGGCAACGATTTTATACATAATGTTGCATAAGCTAATCGGGCGAAAGTAGGCCACTCTTCTCGGTTTTGGTTTCTTTGGGATGAGACAAAGAAGCATCTCGTTCCATCGGCCTATATCTCCGTCCGCATTCAATACCGCCAACACCTCCTTAGTGATATCTTCTCCGATAGCCGGCCAAAATCGTTGGAAAAAACTAGCATTCAAGCCATCTGGGCCAGGTGATTTCATCGGATGCATTTCAAATAGAGCCATTTTAACCTCCTTCTCCTCAAAGGGCCGATTCAGAATATCCTTATCCTCAGCTGAAAGCCGCTGGTCAATAGACTCCGTCACCTCAACTATATATTGGTTGTCCGGCTTGTTCGATCGAAACAATTGTTGGAAGTAGTTCTTGATAAGCTCCGCTTTTTCCGTTTCTGTTTTTCTCTCCGTGTCTTCATCATCCAACAGAACCGTTATTGCATTACTTTTCCGCCGTTTCGACGCTTGGGAATGAAAAAGCTTCGTGTTCCGATCTCCATTCGCCAGCCAATTGAGTTTAGCGCGTTGTTGCTAGTGAATGGCCTCCATTTCGACTGCCTCTTCAATCTTCTTCGTTAGCTCGTGCAGATCGTGTGGAGTGCTTTTACTATCGGTCTGCCGCAGCAACTTCAGCCTATGTTCACGCATCTGCTCCATTCCTTTGTTTTAGTTTTTCCTCTCTCGTTTGCCCACTTTCTGAGGAAAGATCTGCATCCCGCTAGCTTGGTTTCGAGATTCCTTTCACCTTGTAGAGCTGTCCATTAACATAAGAAATCCGGGCTGAAGTCTTTGTTCATGAACCATTTGTCTTCAAAGTAGAAACGGCCTTTGTCTTTGGACACCCTTTTATTACTTTCCCTTCCAAAATTGCAAAGGATAGGTCTATGATCGGAGCCGTAGAAGTCCATATTCGTAGCAGTTGTGTGTTCGAACTTCCTATGCCATAAGCCATTTACCAAGACCCTATCCAGACGGGCATATATCGGATCTTCCACTCTGTTATTAAACCAAGTATAGCTTTTGTCGGATTCCTTCGTTTCATCTAGCCGGCAATAAATAGCTGCTTCCCGAAAGCTAGACATTTGTGCGAGAGGGCGAGCTCGACCACCTTCCTTTTCCTTAGCCTCCATGATTTCGTTAAAATCTCCACCGACCATCCATGCTACATCAACACCATACTCAATATCTGATAGTTTCCGGAGCAGGTCCCATGTGAATTTCCGTCGTTCCGTAATCGGATTTCCATAAATGCCTGTGAACCGCCATCGTCCCATATCCCCATCAACAAGACAATTGATATGCCCAACTGAGTAGGATTTGATTTGAACATCGATCGCATCCGTCCACATTAGTATTAGTCCTTCTTTCTTTCCTTGCGCGTCAACACAGAAAAGACCTCTCAGCCCCAAAGTGGATTTCCACCATGAGCACCTTCCTGTGACGAGCTTAGTCTCGCTGAGAAAGACTAAGCTCGGAGTAGTCTTTGCGAGCAATTGTCGCAACTGAAAGAACGCACGCGTGCTACCCAGACCACGTGCGTTCCAAACTAAGCACTTCATTGTGATCGGCGGGGCTGCCTCGCAGCCTCCGCCGTTGGGGGTGTTGTTGTTGCTGTCAAAACGTATAAGCAGATTAGTTTTGTGTGGCGGGCATCTTCTACTTCCACAGTGCAGTCTGCCCCCCTTTTCTCTCCGGTCTTTCCCATAGCGTCATTTTTGTGTTCACTTGTCACCATGAGCTGATCATTTGGCGCTAGCCTTGCCAACCGCTTCCATCCTTTTTGTTTCGTGGCTTCATGGTCGACGTACTACCTGGGCTCCTTGGAGCTTCCTGCTTCCTCTCCCTACTTTCAGCCGATACGAGCTGTTGAACTTCTTCAGACTCGCCTCCATCATGTCTTTACGGAGTCTTATGCTGCCACTGATATTGGGTTTGCCGGGCTGTCCCTCCCTTCGTTCCTCGCGAGCTGTAAGTTAAGAGATTGATCACCTTCCTCCGTTCGTTGTGTTCTCTCTTCCCTTCTTTTGCTATCTCCATTGCTAGAGCCCGACGATGTTGGCTCCCGCGCCATCCCGGTTGGATTGTTTTCTTTTCGCGGGCGTCTCATCTCTGAAGTTCGTACAGCCTTTAGCCAAGGACCGAAAGATTTTTTTGTAGTATCGACGTCGCTATCCTGACAGTGGCGAACATTGTGTCCTACTCTCCCACACGCTGAGCAAAATTCGGGGAGTCTTTCGTAGCGTAGAAGGACGGTCTGGGAGGATCCCGTCCTTTCATCAGTTACGCGGACACATCTTTGGAGAGGTTTATCAATCTCTCTCTTAACCCTAATTCGCGCATACTGGCCCAGGCAGTTTCCCCCGGCTCCCGTATCAATTTCTTCAACTGTACCCACTGCTTCACCTATTTTCTTGACTGATGCGGGGTTCATACACACACTAGGGGCATGTTGTGACACTGAATCCACGTAGAGAATTCTGTGAATTGGATGTCAGTTGCTTTCTCAAGGCCTTTCGGTTCTTTGAAGAGTAAGAGGTTGTCAAAAAAATGTCATGGGCCATCGTGTAGAGCATGGCTTCGGTCTCTTTGGTTCATGAAGAGAATAACGAATATGTTATCACCCACTATTTCAATATCCGTGTCTCCTCTCGTCTGCAATATTCGTGGGAGATGTATTCGCAGAGTTTCCCGGTTAACTACTCTAGTTGCAAAGATTTTCCCGACCACAAGTTTCCTTGCATTAAAAGCTTGCTTTGTCCGTTGTTTTTCCGTGGTTTGTTCGTTAATCGTAACCACCGCTTTACTTGCTTCCGCTTCCAGATCTAACTCCTCCACCAATCGACTAATCTCATCCGGATCCATTACGGGGGTAGCGTTGTGTGTCACTCGGAAGAACTCCAAGGAAATCTGCCCTCTGAAGAAGATGAGAGGGATGACGACTCTTCTCTAAACCCTGGGCGCCGCCTAGGGTTTTACGCGAGAAGGAAGATAATCGAATTATTGTCTTTAATCAAGAGAACTGTAATGAATACAATTTTTTTGCTGTATGAGTGTAGCACCATTCTAGTGTTTGAATCCCATAAAGAGCGATGATTTCATTTTTTAGGAATGTAGTTAATTTCATTGTTAATGCAATGCCCTTCCTTATATATTTAGTGCAATGTTTTAAGTTTTCACGATAAAAAATACTTTTCCCATCCACGAATATTACGCATTTACTATATTTGGTGTTTACAAAAAGTATGCGACTTTCATTTTTAAGACATGACCCCACACTCAATTTTATATTTCAACCTCACAAACACGTCTTATTTACCA
>JAYDZE010371143.1:6064-17374 GCA_034509125.1 Monilaria moniliformis
GTCTTTTTCTGGAGAAGCCCGTTTTATTCTTAATTTAAAGCTGGGCCTCATTAATAGAGTCTAAATGAGCGTTTAAAATAATAATTCAAAAAATGTATTTCAGCTTAATATTTTTATAATATGGGTAAGGGTCTTATTCAATTCAATATAGCCTTGTTTTAAAATAATAATAATAAATAATCATATCCTATATATAACCCATAGCTCAAATTAAATACTTAATATATCTGCTGGAGCGACGGCACGAGTGATATTGTGACGAGGAATTTGTTATTGGATGGCGGAGCAGCAAACGGTGGAGAACCATTTGAATACGGGTTGGTTTGTAGTGAAATAAGAGAGGGGTGAAGGGTTTGCAGTTGAGTAGCAGAAAAGTCGCCATGAGCAAGTGAGATTACACACTAGTGTCAATGCTTTACAAAAGTTATTTCACTATTTGTTTTTATGTTCTTGTAGCTATTTTTCTTAAGTTAGAGGAGAACAAGTCCTGAAACACTCCTCTTGATTTCTCTCGTAAATGAAATTATCGGGATATTGTGGCAAGAGAATTGGTAGTTCGATGGTAACATTAACATCAAACATCAACTGAAGCTAGGGGTGGGATATAGAAATACCGGTATATGCTTATTGTACTGAATAAATATAAAAAATATCAAAATTTCTGTGTACCGTAATTTTCAGTACGGTAACGATATATATTTATGTATACTGCAGTATACTGAAAATTCGATTTTACATACCACACCACACACATATATATATATAAAATAAATATATTCTAAAAGTTAAAATATGTTAAATATTTGGAAAATGAAAATGTTCATTTTTTGGTATTTTCGGTATGAAACGATATTTTGGTATAATGGTATTTATATATACTATACCGAAATTCGGTATACCGTAAAATAAAATATATCAGATTTTGGTACGACGGACTGAAAACACGATCTGCACAAACCCACTCGTAAGTGCAACAACAAAGACAAGATACCAAATGTAGCCTAGAAAATCCATTACTAGGAAATTACGGCAAAAGAAGTGACAACCGCATGGGAACATCAAGTACTTCAGTGGCAGCAAGATAACAGATGCAACCAAGCCAATTTATATGAGACCAAACCAATTTAATGAAAAAACTATAATAATGTATTTAATTTAGAGAAAATGGGCTATATGGTAAAATATTAAATTCATAATTATCTTTTAAATAAGGGGCTATAGAGAGTAAAATGGGGCTATGAATATAATTGTCCTAAGGTTAAACATAAATTAAAGGTTCAAACTATGAGTCAAGTTACAAATATGTCATAAACTATTGATAATATCAAACGAAGGCCTGAACTATTAAGTTTGTATCAAATGTAGCCCGAGTTACGTTTTTCATCTCGAAAAGATGACGTGTATTTCTATTTTTTATACTACTAACTGGGCTAAACGTCGTCATTTTTCCCAATTTCTTTTAAAAAAACACACTTCTCATATTTCAGATATTCTAGAATTAGAGAATTAGAGAAGAACCCTAGGGCGTGTAGAGAAGGAATTGATCACAAATTGATATTTGGAAACAAACAGCTCACAGCTGAGCTCATCCGTTTTCACACTCATGACGAACTTGCGTAATTTTGTTGCGATATTACTTTGCGTAACGCATTTTCGCAAAACCTTCGCCGTGAAATTCAATTTGTGGTAATTGTTGGTGACACCGACGAGCTTCAGCGTAGAAGACAAAGACCAAGACGACGTCATTTCCCCATGCTCTGCAACTACTGGCTTAATATCAAGCAATTTCGCTTGCATGTATTTGATTTTCTCTTTGTATTTATGATTCTACTTCGTTAGTTCCATGTGCAGGAACTCGTTCTCTTGTTCCTCAATCGCTCATTATCCACCTCCAAGCACTCGATCTTCTTCATAAACCACTCAATTTCAAAATCCTTGCTCGAAATCTCGTTCTCCAACATTCGATTTATGGTTCACTTCCTTCTCTACATGTTCTAGGGTATTTCTAGATTTCTCAATTCTGAAATATGAGAAGCGTGTACTTTTTTAAAGAAATTTAGGCAGAGTGACGATTTGGTCAACAAAATTGAAATACATGTCATCTTTCCATGACGGAAAACGTAATTCAAATCATATGTAATACAAATTTAATAGTTCAGGCCTTATTTGATATTATCAATAATTTAAAATATATTTATTACTTAGCTCATAATTTAGGCCCGTTGTTGATACTTATGATTATTACAATGGATGATTGCACATTCGTTTGAAGATTTAGTGATCCTTGTTTTGGGGCTATTTTACCCCTGAAAACTTTTGTCGGAGTTAGTGACGTACGGTGGCCAATTAGATATTTCCGGCAGTGTCCTTTCTATGCCTTCAAGAATAGCTAAAAGAGTTAACTACCTTAAGAAAATCATGAATCTTTTCACTTTTTTATTAGCTGAAGCATTTCATATGAAATAACAGCTTCAACACATTATTATTTTTTTAAGTTGGAACAGCTTGAACACATTGAATGTACTTAATGACTAATTAATTTCCATACATATAATTAAGAGAGTATGGGTCCAGAAATAGCAAATGATGATGCAATAACTAGTATACCAATTACCATGATTACCACAAAATATGAACAGTTAAATTTGCATACATATAATTAATAAGTATTTCAGTTGAATCAATATTAATTAATTAATACAAACTACAAACTTATATTAATTGTTTTAATAATGGCTGGGAAAGAACTCAACGGTTACACATAAGATGCGTCTAATAGTTACGCAAGAAAGAAGAAGGATATTCTTGTCAGAATATCTTATGTCCCAATTTATTGGTGTAATCAACTTGCCTTACGCAAATTGTTTCCAAAATTGTGACGATTTCTTAAACCATAGCTCAAGAAAAAGAAGATTATACATTTATTTTTTTCCTTTTGAAAGTCAACATAATCGAGATAACGAAAACAATTAATCTTTCTTATTTGGAAGCTAAGCTACATTAATTTATTTTTTAAAAGGATTTTGCATTTTCCGTGATTTTAATGGTAATAGAACTAATTGACTTTTAGATTTTAAGAAATAGAATATATATAAAGTGTACATATATGAATATGTAACGGAAAACAATATTTCATGTGACTATATATTTTTTTTTTCTATTAAAATAGTTTTTGTTCATAAATATAAAATAGTGATATGTAACACAATATTGAAAGTGCTTTTCTCAATGAAGCATTCCCAACTTCAACTTTTTTATAACTTTTTTTTGTTGATATCCAAACTTGCAACCTTCTAGACTTTATATTCATTTCTTCTTAGAAAAAGACTCACTCAATTAGAAATATTGCTTCTTCTTTAAACTACTCATGCAATTAAACATTTTACCACAAATTGCAAAAACTATAAACACCTTATTCACCTCACACCAGGAGACAAACAAACATTTATAATACCTTTTCAATATTTGTTTTTTATTTTATTTTGTTTCATTTTTGCTTTTTTGCCTCAATAAAATATATATATTAGGAAATTTTGCAGAAGAATTTCACTGACTCCTTTCTTGATGCTCGGTTATGGCTGCTTCAGATGAGAAGGGAGTCTTCCAGCAGGCAACACATACACTGAGATTTTTACTCTAGCCGGCGAATTCGAGATTTTTGATTTAGGAATACGACAAATAAATTGGTTGTGGAAGAGATGGATAAATGGGCTATGAAGTATGGGTATTGGATAATAAGTTGTGAATAATGGACTTTTGAAATATAGTTAGGGGTGCATAATTTGATTTATAATAAATAGTTCATAATTATATAATACTAGTGGGGGTACAATTGTACCCCTTGTTCCCATATAGATCTGCAGCTAGGAAGATTGTCTTAAACGTATAGAACAACGATTTAGAGTTGTTCATACTCCTATTGTGTATTACTCGAGTCAAACCATTGGATCGATTCTTGTCCTAATTAGCTGATGATTGTTCTTGATGATATTGCTTAATTTATAATATATTATCCTTCAAAATGAAATTTAAACAGAAATCAAAGTTAAAATAGAAGCAGGGATAATATCTTTGCTTGTGGTCCGTTGATTTAGTTACTAAAGATATTCTGTATTAGCAAAATTGCCCCATGATAATAATAAAATATCAGAATAGAGAACCTAATTCGGAGCACCTAATTCGGTTTATTCCAGTTATACTGTGATTGTAATTGTAGGCAAGCATATGCTCTCTCATGCCCCAATTATTCCCTCCCATGGCCCCTCCTCTTCTTCTCTCTCTACTTTCTCTCACATCACTCCCCTTAATCTATTCCAATTCCAAGCCCCAAAAGAATCACGAAAATCCAAAAATCATATGTTTTTTCTTTGCTTTCTTACAAGCCACCAACAATTCTGCACAGTTGTCGCATGTATTAATTAACGTGCTCGAAACCAAACCATCATGTGCAGACTTTCTCTCTCTACAAATCCTGCTCTCTCTCCTCCACCGTTCCCCTCCCATGTTTCATCATCTCCACATAGACTCTCTTGCTTTTCTGCTTCGCCCACTTCGCGAATTTGTATAAAGGTTGAATCTTTGCGCAGCAACCGAGAAGTGAGAATCTTGAGAGGTCGATCCTCTAGAGAGAGAAACTCTGCTTCAGTTAGCTGTAGCGGCGACATGACTATTCGAGAATTCAAAGATGAGAAAGAGGAAAACTCTCGTCCTCTTTTTGAGGCCGAAGTGAATGCTAAGCCTCGGCGCATTGCTCTGTTTGTTGAGCCCTCTCCCTTTGCGTGAGTCTTTTGTTTTCGCCAATTTATTGCATTTTCTTGATTTTGGAGTTTCCGATTATCTGAATGCAGTTTATTCTTTTTCTTTTTGATGATTTAAAGAGTTCAATTTGGTCGTGTTTTATATGGTATTGCGCTAAATTGGCCTCTCTCTCTTTTTTCTTTTTCTTTTTTTACCTTATAGTCTGGCAATTTGATGTATTGTTCCACAAATTCACCTGTAGGATTAATTGATGATTAATGATTCCCGGTTTCTTAAATTCCTAAAGCAAGTTATTTTAGTTATGCTTTTTATGGTATGTGTCATAGACAACTTAAGCTCGAATTCATGTTTGCTTGTTTGTCCATTTCAAGATTAGATTGGCATTTACCACATTAACCATTTAAATTTAAAGATTTGACCCTTTTATCCTGTTTTACAAGTAATTGTATTAGCAACAGATTAACACCTGATTTAAATATTTTAATGTCGTGATTTGCGTGTTTGATTTGTGTTTATATGATATCTTAATCATGCATTATCTTATTTCAAATTCTTGAAATTGTTTTTCTGCTGACTCTCTGCTTTTTGGAATTGTTTGCAGTTATATATCTGGATACAAAAATAGGTTCCAGAATTTCATTAAATATCTACGCGAAATGGGGGATGAGGTATGCTCTTCTTGCTTTTGGTTGTATCGTCTTAATAATTAGAGAAATTGGCATACTTATACTGACTCGTCTGTTAGAAGCTGAAGCAACTTATTTTTGTCGAAAATGAAACATAAGATCACAATGTAAAATTCGATTATAAGTCATAGTACGGACTTAATCTATACACGAGATTCATTCTTTCGTTTACGATTCCTAGTGCTTTTTTCTTTCATCAATAATCTCACAATTTAGTTACTAATTAGAGTGTTGACAGGAATCAAGATGTTATTGGTAAAAGTTTTAACATCGGCATTTCTTTTGTTTCTTTAGATACTTCCAAAAAATAAGGTTGTTCGACTGGCATTTTGAATGTTCAGGTCATGGTTGTGACAACACACGAAGGAGTGCCAGAGGAGTTTCACGGAGCTCACTTGATTGGCTCAAGAAGGTTAGTGCTTGAGTTCTTGTCTGATGAAGAATGTGATCTTAAACCTAACCAATGGATAATGTGTCTTCTCCAATTCAACCACTTGTCTACGAACTAATTTATTTTCAATGTAATATCTGCTAATTCTCGTTTCAGCTTCCCCTTTCCGTGGTACCAGAACGTACCCCTGTCACTAGCACTCAGCCCAAGAATAATCTCAGCCGTCTCCCAATTCAAGCCGGATATCATACATGCTTCATCCCCTGGCATTATGGTGAGTTTTCACAACCCGATTCTTCTAATGCTTCTTATATAGATACCATTGTATTCTTTTTTAAATCACTTTGAAAAAAATTAGAACTTCCATGTTTCTCAGTTTATTTTATTTTCTTTCTTTCTGTTGTAGGTATTTGGTGCCCTCGCTATTGCAAAATTACTATCTGTTCCATTAGTGATGTCATATCACACCCATGTTCCAGTGTATGTTTGAGCTGTCATTAGCTTTCATGTTTTCTTTATTTCCATAACTTCATCTTGAAACTTCCTTTCAATGTCTCAACAATCACGAACATTTCGCCGTGCACCTATAAAATGTGTTCATAATAGATTTTACTTATTGAGTGAAGACGTCAGAGACATGATCATTATACTTATACACATGACTAGCTGAATGTTTTCCGCATTGATGCTGTTTCATATTTGTTTTGCTTAATTATTAAATTCTTTTTTTGCATCTGCTCAATTATAAATTTGTATCTTACAGGTATATACCTAGATATACCTTTAGCTGGCTGGTGCAACCTATGTGGTTAGTTATAAGTAAGCATGGTTCGCCTCTTTTGACAAATAAAAACCGTATTTTGTGGAAACTTATGTAAAATTTTGTAATATTCACCAGAATGTCTGCACAGAGCTGCCGATCTTACCCTGGTGCCTTCTGCTGCCATTGCGAAGGATCTTGTAGAGGCTAAAGCAACGACAGGTGATATTAACATCATTGACCTAGTTTGATTATTCTCTAAACAGAAACAAACATGTTATCTGTGATTGGAAAATTGCTCTCTATCTGAAATCTTTAAATCATATCATGTTTTAACATGCAATCGAAAGGTATATGTTGCGTGTCTTTTCTTGTCGATCGGTCATTGCAGAATCTAATACTTACCTGTTCCTTTGCTGTGCAGCTAACATGATACGCATCTGGAATAAGGGCGTTGATTCTGAGAGCTTTCACCCACGGTTTCGCTCCCAAGAGATGAGACTAAGATTAAGGTTAGAAACTTCTACTAGGATAGTTATTATTAGACATGAGTCCAATTTTCACTAATGAAGCTTCTTCCCAAATTAGCAATGGAGAACCCGACAGACCATTGATAGTTCATGTAGGGAGACTTGGAGTTGAAAAGAGTTTGGATTTCCTTAAAAGGTACTTTTCCTGCCACTTTAGGATAGATTGATTACCTACCAAGTGATACCACTACTAGATTTTGACCGTGTTGGGATGGAATGGCTGATACAGAGTCATGGATGAGCTTCCAGAGGCTCGAATCGCATTCATTGGTGATGGACCATACAGGTGATTCTCGTAGTTTCTTTGAATTCCGAAAAAGTTTCTTTCACATTTCAATTTATTTCAATCTGGCTGCAGCTAATATAGTTAGTCATTTTTTGATTTTTTTAGAGTGGAGTTGGAGCAGATGTTCTCCGGGATGCCGGCTGTATTTACGGGGATGCTACAAGGCGAAGAGCTTTCACAAGCATACGCGAGTGGAGATGTTTTCGTGATGCCTTCAGAGTCGGAGACTCTTGGGCAAGTCGTTTTGGAGGCCATGGCATCAGGACTTCCCGTGGTGGGAGCTCGTGCAGGAGGCATCCCCGACATGATACCTGAAGATCAGCAGGGGAAGACGGGCTATTTGTTCAGCCCTGGAGATCTCGATGATTGCTTGAGCAAACTGAAACCCCTTTTGCACGATCAAGAACTACGCGAAACTATAGGCAAAGCAGCTCGCGTGGAGACGGAGAGGTATGATTGGAGGGCAGCCACCCGCAAGATACGCAACGAGAACTATAATGCTGCCATTTGGTTCTGGAGGAAGAAGAGAGAGGAGTTCTTGCAACCATTCCAATGGCTGTTCCAACGTTTCCTCCAAACGCCGCGTGCCATTCAGATGTGATCGTTGAACGTTGGAATTGGGACATCCAGGACGCCTTCTCCGAAGGAGAAAAGCCTTGTAAGTTATTTAATTATCTGCATTGTCGATTTCTGGTATTGCTACCGTGATCCTAATAGTAAGTTGGATATGGGATGTTGTATTCTAATTGATTGAATCGAAACAATTGTATAAGAATGTATGTAGCTAGGTTTGGTTGGAAATATATATATGTTCTGTGTATATCTTGTTGAATCAATGTGAATTCACTTTATTACTGTCTAGATGGAAAGCTTGAATTCTCAGCTATGTCGTGTTTCAAAATTGTATTTCATTATATCTTCCTGTTGTGTGTGGTTGGAATATTTTATCTAGTTTTTAGAATAACTTTGATATGTTTCTTTATTTAAGGATTGGAAACACGTTCTCGGTTTTTTTGTTAAGTGTCTCCCGGCGCCGGCGGGCTGATTGAAAATATTTTCATACACGACTTATGTGTCTTGGCACGATTTATTTAATGACGCAGGGTGAGAAAATGATGGAAAGCTGTAGTCCATGCTTAAATAAGTTGTGCCGCGTCAAATAATGAATAATCGAAAATCAAGAAAATGCATGCTAAAAAAAGGTTATAATCAATGATAATTAACGATTCCGAGATTCTTAAATTCCCAAAGAAAGCTATTCCAGTTATGCTCTAATGGTATGTTAGATATAGATTCAGGGTTGCTTGTTTCTGCATCTCAAGATTAGATCGGCATTAACCATTTACATTCAATATTTGACCTTTTAATCCTGCTTTACAAGTAACTGTATTAGCAGCGGACTAACACCTAATTAATTTAAATGTTTTTATGTAATATCTTAATTTATATTTGTGGAGTTGCTTTGCACAGTCATGCATTATCTTATTTCAAATTATTGAAATTGTTTGTGGTTACACTTACATCTCCGGAAACAAAAATAGGTTCCAGAATTTCATTAAATATGTACGTGACAGAGGTATGCTGTTCTTGCTTTTGTTTGTAGTTCCGGGAGATTAAACTTATATCATTCAAGTCGAAAATGAAACATCAACGCGAATGCACTTGATTACTCTCTGTATGGAAGCTTGGATTGTCGGGCTTTTTCGTATTTCATTTTATCATTATGTTTGTATTTCATTTTAACATCTATTGTTCTTGCACCATTCTCAATATCCAGTAAACAACATTGTTATGTAATGTCACGACACAGCAATAAAACAAAACCAACAATTCAATTATGCATTCATCGCCACCACCGTTCTTATCTTTCTCTCTCCTCGTTTCTAGAAATATTATTGGAATTTGGAAATAATGACTTAGAAAAATCTAAACAAATGCCCTGCAATTCTTTCCACTAGCTTGAGATAAATTCCAAGTACTTCAAAACTAGAATTGTTGCCTAATATTTTTGAAAATTTTGACCTTTGTCTCCAAACTTTCATGTTTATATGAATTTCACATATGAATTTCATTGTAATTGCTGACATAGTTAATGATTTTGTGCGAAAAAATTCACCATTAATTACAGGCTATTTATATGTAGGCTACAAAACATCATTTAATGCTAGTAGATACACTTCACCATTTCAATAAGATATTTGGTCAAAATCGTTACCTACTATATATTAAATAGTATAGACACTATATTGGATTGAATGTATTACTTGGTTTATTCATCTATTATATACAGCCTTAATCATGCTCGTTCTAGGCTATACAAGAAAAGAGAATTATTTTAATTATTATAAAGATTTGATTTCGATCTATTTTAGGGAATGATTGAATTTGATCCTCGTCTTGATTTATGTTGATACTTTCCTTTATTCCAACACTCCCCTCAAATTGATTAACGAAATCACTGATACTTAACTTGCCAAGAATCTTTGAAAACTCTTGAAATTCATCATTTTGATCAAAAATTTAGCTAACTGATATTCATATTGAACAAACGACAGCTCCACTATACCAACTTTAATATTCTTCTTGATTAAGTGCTTGTCCACCTCAACATGCTTGGTTCGATCATATTGAACCGAATTTTCAGATATATTGATTGCATCCTTATATAATCATAGAATATATGACATGTTTATGAAGGAGGGAAATCAATCTCAATCAACTGTCTTCATAGCCACAATACCTAGGTCAAGCTACTAGTCACCCCTCTAAACTTTGCTTCTGGCTTCTACACTTGAGAAAACAACCGTCTTTTTGTTTCTTGCTCCTGCAATTGACTAGATTGTTAGGGTATATACTGAAAAATATGTTTTGAGCTACTTGTATATTTATAAACCTTATTATTATGAGGTGTGAAGGCAAGTGCTTTGGTGCACCAATCTTTTTTCTTGAAAGAACTGTTTCATGAAAGAGTTTAAGAATTCTTCCCCATTATCTGATTGAAGAATTCAGATATATTTTTTAAATTGGACCTAAACTAGGGTACATAAGTGGGTATACTTTTCAAAGACTTCGGTTTTATTTTTGAAAAAATATACCCACATCATATGTGTGCAATCATCAATGAAGATAAAAAAAAAAAAAAATTAAACCTTGACCTCCTAAAACACATGTGTGACCTCAAACATCATAATAAACCAAAGAGAATATTGAATCAGCTCTAAAATAATGTGGTTGATAAACCCGTAGTTTTACGTATTTTGGGCTTATTAGTTGTTTAATTATGGTGTATTTGAGGGTATGCAATGAGTGTTTTGGATAAATTTCCTATCAATTGGTTAGTTTAACAAGTTTGTTAAGAAATGTGTAGTTAAAATATGAAATTTAGCTTGATGGAACAAAATGTGAAAATCTAGGTTAGAGAGATCCACCCGACTAGGTGAAAATATGCCAAGAAAACCACCCACCCATGTGGAACAACACGAAGTCCATCGGAGCCCAGAGAGCAGCATCCGACCGAGTGAGAATGTGAATCACTCCAGCAAGCTAGACCCAGCCGGGTGAAATTACTCCACAAAGTGACCCGGCTGAATCTGAATGTCGAATCATTCTAGGAAGTTGGACCTGTTCGGGTGGGTCGTGGTCATAAACTCACCCGGCCGGGTGCGATATGGCGGCGCAAATTTGCAGTCCTAGTTCAGGCTCATTCTAGCTCGCTCACACCTATAAATACACTAAAACACATGATTTTTGGAGGCCGGTATCCCCTAGAAACACCAACTACCACCAATTTGAAATTAGATAAGACGTGAAGCAAGAGAAGAAGAAGAAGAAGAAGAAGAAGAAGAAGAAGAAGAAGAAGAAGAAGAAGAAGAAGAAGAAGAAGAAGAGGAGGAGGAGGA
>JAYDZE010371254.1:0-17373 GCA_034509125.1 Monilaria moniliformis
TGTAAAACATCTTTCCAATGGCCTTTGACCGGTTAGAAGCTGCCCCGTCTCCTGAATTGGAACCCCTTGATCTCTTACTCGGTGGCTCACTTCCTGCACGAGCCCCATCATAGCTCGAGTTTGAGTTGGTGTCGAAAGAGGCTTCTCCGTTCCACATCCCATAGTCATCCTCTGTGGCCCAAACTGCTTGATCAACGAACCCGGATTCCCAACTCTCGTTGACAGGATTCCGAGAACTGCCGTATAGAACATGAACCACATCGCCAGTAGATGATCGATTCTCACGACGATAATCCATTTCCAAGAAGATCAAAAACTCCCCCCCCCTCCCCCTCCCCCCAACAAACAAATATATCCCCAAATGAAAGTATAACTTACATCAAGAAATGCTAATATCCAAACCCCAACCTTTCTCCGAAGCACACAAGAGAATTATAGCTAATCAAAGTGAAACACTAAAGAAACCCTAATTTTGCATTCCTTCACGGAGGCAATACACACAAAATCAGATAAAAATACAAACTTCAGCTAGAAATTGCAGGGAATTGGAGGAGTACAAAGCTACACTACAAATCATTCAAAACTACTCTACTTTGCTGAACTCTAATTTCACATACAAAAACAAACATACAAACAAAATCAGGAAGCTGCTTTTGTTTACACCACGGCAAAACTAGCTAAAATCCCAATTCAAAATGGCTAAAAAATGAATCCTTACTAGGATGAAACAGCAAATATCAAGAGAAAAGGGTAAAAATGAAGATTTCTCACCAAAATTGAAAGTGGTCTCGAGATCTCGGATGCTGAAGGCTGAAGCTACTAATTTCAAGAAAGTAGTTGCTATGTTCTAGGTAGTAGATAATGAGTTATTTCAGATAAATTAATCAAAACAAATAAGTGATTAACCGTGGCGAAGTTAAAGATTTGATTTTTAGTAATCAGACAGTTGGAGGAACTAACTGCGGAAGTAATCAGCCAAAATTGATGAAAATGCACTCATCTCACCACTCATTGATTGTGTGCCGAAAATACATAGAAAAGGATTTATCTGGACTTGTTTGGTTGCAAGTATAGTGCGACAATCCACCTAAAATTCCACGATTTATCTTATGCTTGTAGCCAAACACGCCCGACTCTTTTTTTTTTCTTTTTTTTGTGTGTGTGGCTACATCTGCATAAAGTTATTAAAAAGAGAATTACAAAATTGCAAATTTATACAAGACTAATTATAAAAATTAAGACGTTATTACAAATTTAAAAATATACTTCAATGCAATATTAAATTTACAAATTCGAAAATATACTTCAACGTAACATTAAATTTAAATCATGGTATTATTTGAATTTAATACGACCATCTATATATATTATTTAAGGATTGTGTTCAAATCCGAACACATCTTTATTGCATAACTAAGAATTAATTTTGTCCGTTAGATCTAGTAAATTTAACCGTCCAGATAATGACACGTGGATTTTATAATAAATATATTTAATAATGAAAGGATATAATAGTAAATCACAACCGTCTATAATTAGATCTAATAATTTATTTTTGTTCTTAGTTATGCATTAGGGGTATGGTTTGATTTTAGAGCTACTCTATTCCGCAATCCATATATATAGGAACTTGGCTACTTCTCCCCTCCATTATTTTTCTTTCTCTCTCACGAGACGCACTTAATCGTCGAAGTCTAAAAGAAGTAAAATCCCCCCTTCACTTTCGTTGTGGTTTTACGACGCATAAATAATGGATGTTGGTGACGCCGAGAAGAGAAAGAAGAAGGATTTCGCCGAGAAGAGAGAGAATGTGGGCATCATCTACGACGAAGCATTGAAGAAGTGTTTGGAGGAGAGGAAGGGTGAAAATTCCGCCATGGTTACATGCAGATCCATCGTCCAAGCCTTCAAAGAGACTACTCCTTCTTCGACGATTAGGAAGCCGTTGACGCCGCTGATTCTCAGGAGAGGTTGCTTGACTGATGTTTAATCAAAAATTTGGGAAATTTCTCATCAACAAGGGTTCCTGGCGATCAATTCATAAATATGCGATTTTCTTTATTAAATAGATTATATATTTTTTTCTATGCAGTATAGTTTGTAATCTCTTACGTCCTGGAGTATGTTTAAATTTTGTTGAATCTTTATTATTATTTGATAAATTTTATTTAATAATTTTTGCTAAATAGACTATAATATCATATCTAATATACAACACATGCGTAAACGTAACGTATAACAACCTAAATTAAGTAACAATATTATTGAGCTGGTTAGTAATTTTATTAATTCTATCTCGATGTTTAATATTTATCAGTTATATCACAATCTTTATCATTGTATCTATTTTATCGCAATTTTTCAAACTAATCAATTTTATTCCTCGTATTTCAAGTATATATCAATTTTATCACTTGGATATCACTCCAATAGTTGAGTTGTGACACAACATGTCGGATGATATTCTATTATTTTGTTCTGAAAAATAAGTTATATACGATAATATTAGCATATCTCTTTCATTTTTTAAAATAATTATATATAAAAAAATTGATAAGATTAATACAAGTTCGAAAGATAAGGTAAAATTGATAAGTTCGAAACATTGTGATAGAATTGACACAATTGCTAAAGATTGAGACATAACTAATAAATTTTAAAAATTGTAATATAATTGATAAAATTAGTAAAAAATTGAGATAGATTAGATCATTAACTCAAAACTATGATATTATAATTTACAACTAAAGATTGAGATATAACTAATAAATTTCAAAAGTTGTAATATAATTAATAAAATCAGTAAAAATTGAGATAAGATTGGATTATTAACTCAAAACTAAGATATTATAATTTACAACTAAAGATTGAGATATAACTAATAAATTTCAAAAGTTGTGATATAATTGATAAAATCAGTAAAAATAGAGATAGATTGGATCATTAACTCAAAAACGGTGATATTATAATTTACAATTTACAAGAAAATTCTCACCAATTATTTCGTACTTTAAGCTACCTAATTTTAATTTAGTAAAATCGTTTTTTTTTTCGTTAACAAAATGTAAATTGAGAAATGAAAAAAAAAAAACTTTTTTATACAAAATTTTATTTCAAACACACTTATCAATTGCCATAAATTCATAATTTCTGAAAAGTTTTATTTTTTCTTTTTTCTTTTTGTGGTTTAATTTTATTCATACTTATATGATGATTCATTAATTTCTTTACAATCTACAATTTGTATTATGATAGATTATAATTTAAGAAAATAGGAAAGATTGTCAAAATAAGAGAAGGGCAATTTGTAATTACATAAATCTGAATATGAAATAACGAATCACAGAAGTTTCAATATCCGTTTGAAGAATTTTCTTCCCTATTTATACTGTATCAATGTAACCCTAATTGTTCATCTCTGTGTGTGTGTCTGTGTTTTTATTTACAACTGTTCATCTTCTTTCAGTAAAAAGAAGATGGCTTAGTCACCAGGTTTCAAGAAGTAGCTCACGGTTTTAATTTTTCACTTTTTCTTTTTTACTTTTTTATGATTTTCTGGTAGATGAAGATACATTTTCTTGCATTTCTGATTATTGTTTTGGATTTGTGACAAGTTTATTTATTTGGAACTGGATTTTATTTTATTTTTTGGTGAGAATCTGCATTTGTGATTGAATTCTTCTTTGTTGGAATTTTTTTGTTTTATTAGATACTTGTATGCTGCAAAATTTAAAGAATCAGATAACTGCAGATACCAGAAGCCACTGAACAGGGGAAAAATGTAAGGATCTAAATTGTCAGTTGTTTGACATTTGCTTTGGCAGCCTCTCATGATATTCAGTTTTTATCTAAATGGCTGACAGTAAATGAACTTTGCTGAGGTTTAATAAATGTCAGGTTTCCCTGATTTCTTGCAGTTCTTAGCTTATGGAATCTTGTTGTTACAGAGGGAATCTTTATCAATAGGTGCCTAAATATGAGTGTTTCTAGCGGGGGATAGCTTGGCTTCCTAGTTCTCTTTGTGCTTGTTTATGAGATACCTACTCTTATAAGAAGAGAAAAGCCTCCACCACTTGAGTTTCCAGATGCTTGTGATCACAGAACATATGGATCCACCTACATCATTTCCCTTCTTCATGCATTGCTTCCCTTCCACGTTCAGAGCGATCTGGCAGAGTCGACAGAGAACAGATATTCAGCATCTTCTGGTGATCAATTGCTATGTGCGCGAATAGAGAAACTCACATTGGGTATGAACTTCAATCCAACGGTCATCTCGCCTTTGTAAGTGTCGTCTTCAAGCACGACGTTGAAAGGGGCAGGGAGGATTTCTGCCAGCCCTCTGTAGTTCCCCTCCACGATAATTCCTTTGAGGAAGATTCTGCAAACAAGAACATGACATTTACCTAACTAGGCGAAACATCACAGAAAACGAGCACGCGAGAGAGTGAGAACTTGCATGGTTTCACCAACAAAGTCGTCATCACTGAAATGCTCCTCTTTCACAATCCTGAGTTTCAGATGGCTCAGAGTCTCCAGCTCGGATTCTGGCAGCTCGAAAACAAGCTTTTCGTTCCAGTAGAATTTGCCCAGATTTCCTGCAAAAGGCAAATGATGTAATAACACAGTCGATTTTTGAAGAGGGAGAAGTCTATCTCTATGAAAACCTGATGAAGTCTTGCTTGTGAATACTTGACTACCACATTCAACAATAACATGGTAACCAGGGTGTCCTGTCAACGTGCCATATCCAACAACGTTAATAGAGAGAAAGGGAGAGACAGATTATCTGTCGAATTGTATGATGTTAAAACGATGGTAGTACCAAGAATATGGGTGTGGTCGATGCCTTTGGCGCTAACAAGAAGCACTTCAAGGATTGCACCTTTCATTTGATCAAGAATTTCCTGGCTCTTCTCATTGTTCATAGAAGCAGAGGAAGAGTTTATCTAAATGTAATTTTAATACCTGTTGCATAGAGAGGTTACAAGAAGCTAAATACTGCATGTATTGTGAATTAAATGCCAGCAGTAATTCTGTAAACTTCAGTTAAATAAACTCCATTTATTATGGTCAGTTACGAATATCAACATAAACCAAAGAATAAAGCACAGGGATATATATTTTGGTAATACGAGGATAAGGTAAAATGCCATTTGCAAAGGTGTATAATCAACTCGAATCTAGATCAGACAGCCCAGAACAATAACAACGAACAATCTCAAAACCAGGTGGAAAGATGTATCGAAGCAGTAGCTTCCACATAAGCATTACAACCTACAAATGCAGAGACTGCTAGCAGTTGTAACTCGGCATTGGCCATTGGGTTCTGACCTGATAAAAATGAAATAATTCCATTGGCTCCTGCTGAATTTCCGACGACTGAATCTTAGTTGATCTTCCAGTGAAGCCTCTCAAAAACCTAACTTCAGTTCAAATGAAACACATTTAAATCATTCAAGGCTACCATCTTATGCTATGGAATCGAGACCAGCACAAACTCATACAAGAACACCATTTCCATTATTCTAATTGAAATCATAGCTCTGGCTATGCTTCTCCTGTTCTAGCGCTATCTATGAGCTAAACAATTGTTTCTTTGTTAATTCGAGACGAAGTGTATTTAAGAAGCTGAATATGTAAGAAAATTTTCATCTGTCATCAGGTTAGGAGAGCATACAATCTGTATGACCGCGGTATCTGTATATGATTTAGTTCATAGCACTATAACCCACAACTTTCTTCAGTGATTTGGTGTCCATCGTATTTCTCAACTTCTCAACTTCCTTCCATCTACCCTGGTCTGCGTACAAGTTCGAGAGAATGACATAGTAGCTGGCGTTCTCTGGGTCCAAACTGATGAGTTTCTTGGCAACATCTTCCAAGATTTCGTTAGGGCCATGAGAGTTTCTGCATCCAGCAAGAAGAGATCCCCATATCCGCTTATCGGGTTCCATAGGCATATTATTTACAAATTCAAGAGCCTCCTCAATACTTCCTTGACGACTAAGCATATCCACCATGCAAGCATAATGTGCAAGATTTGGCTTGATACCGTACTTGGCTTCCATCCCATTGAACCAGTTCCAACCTTCATACTCCAACCCACAGTGACTGCAGGCAGAGAGAACTGATACGAAAACAACATCATTAGGCGTTATTCCATCAGATAGCATGTTTGAGAAACACTCAAGAACCAGCTCTCCACAGCCATTAACCGCGTAGCCATTTATCATTGAACTCCAACATATAAAATCTTTGGTGGTATTTTCATCAAAAACAGCCTCAGCGTGCCCTATTTCCCCAAATTTGCAGTACAAATCAATCAATGCAGATGTCAAATATGCATTGGCTGAATATCCATCTTTTATTATCTGCGCATGCGTGCTTTTGCCGATCTCCAGAGCTTCAAGTGAACTACAAGCCAGCAATAAACTAACGTAAGTGAACTCATTAGGCTTCTGGTCGGCCAATTGCATCTCTCTTAATACGTCAAATGCCATATAAGGTTGTGCACTTTGAGCATAAACTGCACTCATAGCGCTCCAAGCAATAACGTCTTTCCACTTAAGATGATCGAACACATTCCTGGCCGACTCAATATCGCCAAATTTAGCGTAGAGTTGAAGAAGTTCAGTCACCAAAGGAACATTTGAAGTAAATCCCATTTTTAATACAAGACTATGAAATCCATGCCTGCAGTAATTCTCGTCCAACTGTTTATATGCTCCAAACACTTCTTGGATGATACGTTCATCCACATTATCAACACAGCAAGCAAGCAGTTCCAGAAAGATCTCCAAAGCTTTCCGCGGCCTCTCATTTTCAACACAACCACGTATTATGATCCTCCAAGAAACTAAATCCTTGTTCTGCATACGCTCAAAAACATCTAGCGCTGCCTCCAAATGCCTGCATTTGGAGTACATATCCAGAATAGAATTGAGAAGAATGGTATGATCGTAAAATGACCTTTTGATGGAATAACCATGAATTTCTCTCCCTAGCCACAATGCACCTAATTCGGCACAAGCAGGAAGTACACTCGAAAACGTGACATGATTTGGTTCCACACCTGAAAGAAACATTCCCTTTAATAACTTAAAGGATTCCAAATACTCCCCATTGCTCACAACTGCAGAAACCATTGCACTGCACAAAACCAAATCTCTTTTAGGTGTCTGATCAAACAGTTTCCGTGCACTCCCCATATCCCAACTAGAGTAGACGCCAACAAGAGCAGTAGAAACAGCTACCTGCGACTCGATCAACCCCATTTTCATAGAGTAAGCATGAATCCCACACGCCAAATCTTTCGACCCAAGTGATCCAGCAGCCTTAACGAGACTTAATACCGTCACAAAATTCGGCCTTTTCTCATTAACTAGCATCAATTTGAACAAATCTACAGCCTCCCGGGGCCGATTTTCCCGAACCAAACTCGAGATTCTCGATGTCCATGATTTTATGATATCGTTTTGTTCAAAATAGTCGAATGCGTCTACCAAATTGGGGCGCTGTCTGTATGCAGGAACGTGGGCGTTGCAGTTTGGTGAGTTCTGACGAGGTGTGCGTCTGTTACTGATTTTATCGAACATTTGGTGGGCACTTCGAGATCGGACCACATTAGACATGCGCCCACAGACAAAATAACAAAAGTTGTATTGTTTCTACTATTTGAAGCGAGATTGCAACGCCAGTCCTACAGAGAAAGATGTAGAGAGAGAGAGTAACGAAGGACGATGCAGCAATTTCAAGATTATTGTGGCGGGTAAGAAATCTTGAATATACGTTAATTTCATGATCATCGCAAATAAAACGACGACGTCTCTCAGTTAATAATTGGTCTCGTGTTCTTTTAATTATAATATTATTTTTTACAGAGTTATTATATTATTCTTACTTTAATATAGAAATGTTATGATGAGCACTATCCGTGAGCACCACTCTCGTTTAGCTCACGTTAGCATTATTTGTTTTGTTTTATATATTTAGATTGATTTTAATACCTTAAAAACAGTTATTAACATAATTAATTTTACAAATTATATAAAAATTAAAGCTCGATTTATTCTTTTATTCATTTATTTGAAGTTATAGAGAAAATGGACAAATCGAGTTTTGATTTTTATGTAATTTGTAAAATTAATGATGTTGCTAATGTGGACTAAACGAGAGCGGTACTCACGAATGATGTTTACATAAGGTACATAACAATAACATTTTTCAATTTAATAATATCATATTTAAACTAATGTCCTCAATTTAATTATAAAGTAGGGATATTAATACAAGGCCATCCAAATTTTGTACCATAAGGCCCTATATATATAGTATTATTCAAGAAGTTTCTATTTTTTTATCCCATCAAATCTTTGTATTGTTAGGCCCATTAAATGTAGGTATAGATTAAAAAAAATTATAATCTCTTTTTTATTTATAAAATAAGAATTCTTTTTATCTCACAGAAGTTGAGAGTAAATATTTAGATGGATTCATTTCATTCTTGGCTGACCTCTTACTTTTCCATTTTACTATATTTAAAATAATTGTAGATAGTCAACATTGAATACTAATTTTGCAGTATCATATATTTAAAGTTAAAGCACTTTTTTTATATATAGATTACAATTCACATGTATCTCACATTATATGATTCTTTCAATTGAATATGAGTGTTTGTAGTTTTTCAATTTTGAAGTTAAACTTTGATTCATTTTCCTTTTCATTTTGAAGTTAATCTTTGCAAATTTTAATTATTTTTTTTCTATAATCCATTATGTCACTTAGACTTGTGTGTTTCAATAACTTTTGATGACTTAAAAAAATATGCCCTTTTCTATTTATTTAGGAAGATATTGAAATTTCTTGATAAAACAATCTCATTCAAGAATGAAGATTTCAATTAAGCCAACAACATGGACTAAAAAACAAATATGAAAAATACTAATAATGAAGCTGCTGGATCACATGCCTAATTTTCTTTTGTTTGATATTACTAAGTAAGGCAAGATTTTGCTTCCAAGAATGAGAGACCTATTTTTGTGTATGGCCCATACCTCTATAATGGCTGCCTAGCTGTCACTTTTCCTTAGATGTAAAAATATTATTCCTCATTCATCATAAAATACTTTATTTTATCAAAAATAAATGTCATCCAATTTCACATTCCATTCATATTCTATTATAAAATAATATATAAAAATGGAACGCATATCCCATTATCTTTTTCCATTCACATTTTTAAAAAATCACGACAAATCTAAATGGGACAATTTACAGTGGACAGAGGGAATATTTACGAACAATAGTTCCAAGTTTCTTGAATAAACTTGTGCTGCAAGGGTTTTGCTGGTGTGGTATAAAAAGTCAAGTGATTGTGACCCTCATACATTACATGTGTATATGTATTCCCTTTGGATCATGATACATTTGTCACATAACTTTACATTTCATTCTCATTATCATCAACCAATTTACCAAAATCAAGTGGGAAAAAATTCTTTCTTCCAAAATCTCTGCTAAGATGATCTATGAATCAGAAACCCCCTTAGAGCTGCCCGTTCTAGACGTTTCTCAGCCGTTGGATTCATCATCTCTGAGCTCTCTAGGTGCGGCCTGCAGAGAATGGGGCTTCTTCCAGATCATCAACCATGGAATCTCGAAAGATCTCTACACCAAAATCTACTCTCTCTCAAACAAGATCTTCTCTCTCCCATCCGAATCCAAGCTCAAACTCGGCCCTTCCTCTCCCCTCAAAACGTACACGCCTCACTTCATCGCGTCTCCCTTCTTCGAGAGCCTCAGAGTTTCCGGCCCCAATTTCGCAGCTTCTGCTAAGAATTCCGCAGATGCCCTTGGTCACCATGACAATGACTTCAGGTAATCAACCACCACCACCCCTCTCTCTCTCTCTCTCTCTCTCCCTCCCTCCCTCCCTCTCTCTTACATGTAATGAATGATGAAACAATATAATCCTGTCTAGTGAGATCATGCAGGAGTATGGGACTAGAGTGACAGAGCTGTCAAAGACAATCCTCAGGTTAATCCTGATGACACTTGGAAGGGAAGTGGAGTCGAAATATTATGAGTCTGAATTCCAGCAATGCCACGGGTACATGAGGATAAACAACTACTCCTCCGAGGAGGCGGAGGCGGAGGGCCTGGGCATGCACACAGACATGAGCTGTGTGACGATCGTGTACCAGGACGAGATAGGGGGGTTGCAGGTGAGGTCGAGGGAGGGGCAGTGGATGAGCATCGCCCCGCGCGAGGGGACCCTCGTCGTCAACGTCGGGGACATGCTGCAGGCTTGGAGCAACGACCGGCTTAGGTCGTCCGAGCACAGGGTGGTCCTTGGGAGGAGGAAGGCCGGGAGCCGTTTCTCGTTGGCCTTCTTCTGGTGCTTCGAGGACCACAAGGTGGTCGTGGCACCAGACGACGTTGTCGGGGAACGGGGAGCGAGGATGTACAAACCGTTTGTCTGCTCGGATTACCTGACCTTCAGGGAGACCACTGAGAGGGGGAGGTTTGACAAGGTTGGCTTTACTGTCAAGGATTTTGCAGCTACTTGAGTTTTAAAATGGCCTATTGCTAATATTTTGTCTGTGAATGTGTGTGTGTGTAATTGAACATGTCTTTGTGTGAGAACTTGAGGTGGTTGAAACAGTTGGAATTCCAACTTCCATGTTGGAACATTTAGGGTATGTTTGATAGGATAGATTAGGCCAAGATTAGATTATTAATTATAACTAAATTTATAATTAATAATCTAATCTTGACCTAATCTATCATATCAAACATACCCAGTATTTATGTAATAATAAGGTATTTTGATGAGTATGTGCAGCCTTGTCTTTTGTGGAAGAGTCAACTTATATACATGGAATTTTTTTTTTAAGAATCAATTCAATCTAAGCTTGAGGTATTCCAGCTATGGGGTTAGAGTGGTTGGGGGCATTTTATATTGTTCAAGGGTTGTTTTCAATTTATTATATTATGTTTATTGGTAGGGTGGTAGGGTGTTGTTGATATTGAGTTTACATTATGCCTCAACTTAAATATTATTATTATTATTATTGTTGACATTATTATTATTTCACTCGATATTTTATACTTGGACTAAAATATGGGTGCGACCATTCCCAACCCATGTGTTATACATCAATCAGTTAATTACTTTCTACCTCCACCATAAATTGTCTCATTTAGACTTGGTGCGAGTTTTAAGAAATGTGAATGAAAATAGATGGTAAAAATTAGTGCAATATGAGTCAGGCGTTTATATATTAGTTCTACAATGAAATCTGAGTAAAATGAGTCAGTGGAATGTAAAGTCCATTTGCGAAAACTAGTAAAAGTAAAACGAGACATTTTATCGCAGAATGAATGGAGTCTTAAATTATAGTTTAGTATGCATTGTATGATATTTTCATTAAGTTTTCATTATTCACAACAAACGAAATACTATTACAAGATTCATGCATGATTGAGCTACAAATGTGATCATAAGTGGTTGTTTAAGCACTAATTAACATTTTTTTTATATATATAGTGGATTTATCTTTTACCGTGTATGATCTAGAATGCACCTAAAACTAAAAGTGGGTCTAAAATTAGTGGCAAAAAGCTTTGAAAATTATTGTCATTGTTATCACAATTGCAGACATATACCACATTAAATATTACGAGTTAATCCAATCTTCACCATAGTCAACCATCATAAAGTTGCTTTAATTATTATGTCTAGTTTCTTTTTTTCTTTTCTTTAAAAAATTCCGAAATAACATATACCACTAATTATTTTCGACTTTTGACCTTCATCAATATTCTTATTATAAGGGAAAAATAAATGTTTATACATCATAAAATATCTACAATACTCTTATGTAATAATAATAATAATTATTATTATTATTATTATTATTGTTATTATTATTAAAGTAGGAGAGAGCCCAAGAAAAAACAACTAGCTATTAAAGATGGTATGCATCACAAGTGAAAATGCCATAATTTTATGTATTAAATAAGTGCCATTATACAATTTCAGTCATACAATCCACATTATAATCGAATCTACGTTATAATAAAACTGGTACAATGAACATATATGTACATTTACAATGATAAATTGGTTCTTGCTTTGTAGGTGGGTAAAGTGAATTAATGATCCCAACCATAGCATTAAAATAATATTAGAACGCACAATTTAAAATATTTACGTTAAATAGTATAGAGAAATGTTATGTTACATATCTTATTTGAGCATCATTCGTGAGTACCGCTCTCGTTTAGTCCACGATGGCATTATTTATTTATTTTATATATTTAGTTTGATTCTAATACATCAAAAATTATTATTAATATCAGTAATTTTACAAACTACATAAAAATCAAAGCTCGATTTGTTTATTTTATCTATTACTTCAAAAAAATATATAAGCAGATACTTTCGACATGAAATTTAAATTAAATCAAATTGAGATTGGACCATAAGCCCACAAATTGCATATCGACTAAGCCCATTATTATCGTTTCAGCAAAAATAAATATAAGCCCACAGTAAGCACCATGTTTGGGTCGTTAGTACTGCTGCAAAGGAACATAATTACTCATCTTCGTCCACTATAAATTATCTCATTTGGATTTGGCATAAGTTTTAAAAAATGTGAATAAAAATGGATGAAGAAAGTTATGCAACATGAGTTCCACTTTTATAAGTATCTCATTGGGATTCATCACGAATTTTAAAAAATGTGAAAATTTGGTGGAAAAAGTTAGTCCAAATAAATTCTATTTTTATATACTCCCTCCTCCGTCCACCAATTACAGTCCCATTGGTAGACGGCACGGGTTTTAATACAAAATTGGTAAAGTAAGAGAGATATGGAGAAAAAGTGATTGGAGAGAGAAAAAGTAGTTGATAAAGTATGAGAGAGATGAAGAAAAAGTGGTTGGAGAGATAAAAAGTGGTGGGTCATAGTGGTATAAGTTGTAAATAAATTGATGTTTAAGGATATTGTATTGTGAGAAAGTTTCCACAAATGGAATGAGACTACTTTTGGTGGACGGACCAAAATGGAAAAATGAGACTATTTTTGGTGGACGGAGAGAGTATTAATTTTATAATAAAATATAAATGTAATGAGTTAGTTGAATATGAGGTCTACTTACCAAAAATAGTGAAAGTGAAATATATTATAGTAAAATGAAATATTTTGGGGTGAACGGAACGAGTATTATTTATGTGTAATTAAAATAATTTTCTGATTCTTTCTGAACTGAATCTTGATTATATAAATATAATTTAGTTTTGAGTCTTTTGAAATAACTCGGATCCCGCAACCCTGCATCCGTTTCACGGATTTCGTTACTTACCCGGGCCCGCCATCTCTCTCTCTCTCTCTCTCTCTCACGAAATGTCTATGTAGTCTATGTACACGAGGGACTAATTAAAGATGGCGGTTAATCTTTCACGCAGCTCCGCGCTACTCCGCGCAATGAATTCTGCTCCGTCAGTGGCTGTTCCGCGTCTCTCTCCGATTGTTATTCGCAGTGGCCGGAAAGTAGTTCAGCTCTGTTCCGGAAAATTGAGAAGCGGTTCACTGAAATCTGCCCTTCGCTGTCGCGCAATGGTCGGAGAAGCTACGAAGGAAATCAAGGAAGATGATGGCGTTTCGCTTGATGATCCGGCGGCTGCTTCTTCGAAGAACGAGCAGGTGATTTTCTTAATTCCTTTTTTTTTTCCAGCTAGAGAGTTCTGATCGAGGAGATGAAAATTGAAATTCAATATTTATTAGTGATTTATATTTTAGCAGATTGTTAGAGATTAGCATTTTCGGTGAGAAGATGAGGTCGATTTGCTGAGACTGAGAAATACAATGCACTGATATGTTAGGATCACTATTTTGGAAATTTAAATTTGCGGTGGTATTTATTTTATACTTTTATGTTTATGAATAGAATTGAGTAATAAATTGATCTATGTATGGTAGAATGACTGATGGGGGAAAAGGATCAGGTAATGGAGCTTGTCTTAAATTAACTTCTGAAAAGTTCCATATGCCACCACAACTTGCATATAACTGTGTTTATAATTTCAATTAGCTTTTTTCTATCTATCTTAAGTGGATTTTTGTTGGCTAGAATTGTAGTATAGACTTCTATCAGAAATCAGTTCTTGAAATATTATTTTGCTGTCTGCTTTTAGTTTTGCTCGTCTTTAAAGTTACCAATTACCATTGTTGTTCCACAGGTTCAGGAGCGAGACTATACTGGCACGCCTTATGTTCCTGTCTTCGTGATGCTACCTGTGAGTTGCAAACCATCTCTTATATGTCACACCACTTCCATTAACTAACTTTGCTTAAATGTATGCAATGACTTCATCTTTTCATTTTTTGTTAATTTTTCTTTAATATTGATCTCTTTTCTAGTATACAAATGTAACACTGATTCATTTCTGAAATAGTTGGGACTCATCAATATGGAGTGTGAGTTGGTTGATGCTGATAACTTGATAGACCAACTGAGAATCCTTAAATCGATTAACGTTGATGGTGTTATGGTTGATTGCTGGTGGGGCATAGTTGAAGCACATACCCCTCAGCAGTATAACTGGTCCGGCTATAGGAAGCTGTTTCAGATTGTACGAGATCTCGATCTCAAGCTGCAAGTGAGTGATTTATGTAGCTTAATGGCATTCTTTTCTATGTTGCTTTGGTTTTTTACTGAGTATTTGTTCACATAGGTGGTTATGTCTTTTCATGAATGTGGAGGCAATGTTGGCGATGATGTGCATATTCCGCTTCCACAATGGGCCATGGAAATTGGTAGTAAAAATCCTGATATTTTCTTCACGGATAAAGAGGGAAGACGCAACCATGAATGCCTCACTTGGGGAATTGACAAACAACGGGTTTTGAAAGGTAGAAATGCTCTTGAGGTAAGCTATTCATATAGCAGCTAAGCCTTATTGACATATTTGTACGCTCTTATCGTGACATTTGGCTTAATTTTGTAATATGTTAGTCCATTATGCTAGTTCCTTTTTGGCTTTTTCTAGTGGAGCGATGTTTTTTCATAGTTAAAGTTGTTCATAAGCTCACATGCCACTGCCTCTAATATATATAACTTTTTTTTTTCACTCTTCCACTTGGATTGTGGATTAGCTGTTTGAATTTTTAATTAATTTCTATACTTATTTTTCAGAATGCTTTTTCTCTTGATCATTTTTAGGTGAAAACTTAGCTTGTAAATGGTGACAATATGTAGGTTTATTTTGATTATATGAGAAGCTTCCGAGTAGAGTTCAATGAGTTCTTTGAGGATGGATTAATCTCTGAAATTGAAATTGGGCTTGGAGCATGTGGGGAGCTGCGGTATCCATCTTACCCGGCGAACCATGGCTGGGAATATCCTGGTATTGGTGAATTTCAGGTAGTCTTTGGTTGCATTGACTTGAATATCTTATCAGGATTGTTAGTGTAGTTGATCCGTTAGATTTAACATATTCTAATGCAATTAGTGAAATGGACTTTTCTTCTTTCTCCACTAGTGCTATGATAAATACTTGATGGAGAGTTTAGAAAAGGCAGCAGAGGCAAGGGGCCACTCGATTTGGGGTAGAGCACCTGATAATGCAGGTTCCTATAACTCCAAACCACAAGATACACGATTCTTTTCTGATGGAGGTGATTACGATGGTCACTATGGTCGGTTCTTTCTTAAATGGTATTCCGGAGTCTTGGTTGACCATGCTGATCGAGTTTTGGCCATGGCAAACATTGCCTTTGAAGAGACGCCTATTGCAGTGAAGGTCTGTGAAATATTTCTTTATGATCTATCTGATATGAACATTACCATTATTCACTGTGGAATATTATGCAACTCATTTTTTGTTGTTGGTTATCAGCTCTCAGGCATCCACTGGTGGTACAAAACTGCCAGTCATGCTGCAGAGTTAACTGCGGGGTTCTACAATCCTGCCAATCGCGATGGTTATGCTACTATAGCATCAGTACTGAAAAAGCACGAGGCTACTCTCAATTTTACATGTGTTGAGCTACGAACAATGGATCAACACGAAGACTTTCCAGAGGCATTAGCAGATCCAGAAGGACTGGTGTGGCAGGTTAGCGTCAGAAATTTAACTTTGGTCCGAGCAGATATATGTTTGTGTTCGAGAACACGCTCTGAAATGAACTATGTAAAAACATTTTAGGTGCTAAATGCTGCTTGGGATGTCGCCATACCAGTTGCAAGTGAAAATGCTCTTCCATGCTACGACAAAGAAGGCTACGACAAAATACTGGACATTGCAAAACCTATCAGCGACCCAGATGGAAGACATTTATCTGCATTTACCTACCTTAGGCTAACCCCACAATTGATGGAGGAACAAAATTTCATGGAGTTCGATAGATTTGTCAAAAGATTGCACGGTAATTTGTCCCTCTCCACATATGATGTTGTGATCATGTGAAAAACATTTTCACTTATTCAATCTCCCATTCCCATATTTTGTGAAATTTGCAGGGGAATTTGTTGCAAACGTGCAACCTCATCACGAAGAGGAGACGGAGGAGGCGATAACTCTAGATTAGTAAGTCACTCGATCCACATTCTAAATAAATAGAGACAAGGAATATGGTTGTAGCTGATATTTTATGCAATCTCTTGAGGTAGTATGCTAGTGATATTATAACTGTTGTTAGTATGTATGTATGTATGTATGTATGTATGTATGTATAAACGTATACGTACCTTTCGATGGCCCTAAATCTTTCCTAATTTTTTTGATTGAAGTTTTTTTTTCTTTTTTTTCTTTTTTTCTTATCGTTTAACTTTTATTGGGCTAGCCTGCGAGATTAAAACAAAACAGAGGGCTACGCCTAAAATTATGGAAATATATTATGTTGTTTTATAGTTCAACTTAAGTTGTTTGGTTGTGATTATTTTTGAGAAATTATTGAATATGGCCACAAAAAACTATAGAAAAACTATGTCCATTAATTAATTTTTTTTCAAATATATAACTTGTCATATATATTTTTTTGTATAACACATATGTTAACTAAATTTTGCATTGCCTTACATAGACAAATAGGAAACTTCGATTATGATTCGCTACGAACAAAAAGCAAGGGTAAAACCCTAGATTGTTTGTTGTTTCTGTTTTCTTCTCAAAAGATTGATCGTTCAAAATATTATTTTTTGTAGATAAAAAGGCAAATTTTAATTTACATTTCTTTTTTTGGGGGGAATGAGGAGATGGTGAGGTTTGATCCCTGGACATGTAAATAATAATAATAATAATAATAATAATAATAATAATAATAATAATAATAATAATAATAATAATAATAATAATAA
>JAYDZE010371365.1:0-17372 GCA_034509125.1 Monilaria moniliformis
GGGTTAGGGTTAGGGTTGTAAATTTCTGACCCGACAAAATTTGCAACCCGAATAGCCCACACCGAATAGCCCGACAAACCGAGTGGGTTGGCCCGAACCCGAGCGGGTTGGCCCGATTGACATCCCTAGATATAACCTTTTGCCACTAGCCGTACCTTGAAAACTTTCACATTCCCGTCAGGTCCACGCTTACGCTTGTATACCCATGTACTCCCAATGGCCTTGCAGCCTTTAGGTGGGATACAAAGATAGTAAACATCATTGTCTATCATTGATTGTACTTCGGATTCCATCGCTTCTTTTCAAAAACGGCTATTTGAATCCTCAACTGCTTCTTTGTAGTTCCAGGAATCGGATTCATCCAGGTGAAGGACTGAGAGAAGACTCTCCTAGGCCAATGAATCTGTTGGGTTCTCTAGTAACCCTCCCACTACGTCGAGGCACTACAAATTGAGGTACAGGAGTTGATGTTGTAGGTGTATTTGTTGTCTTTTCTTGAGTTGTTGGTTGTGTGATTTCTATTAGTTCCTCAAGAGCAACCACACTACTGGACTTATGATTCTTTACATAGTCTTCTTCTAAGAATTTGGCATTCGTGTTAATGAACACCTTCTTGTGTCGAAGACTATAGAATTTATAACCCTTCGCTCCCTTGGGATATCCTACAAATAGACATACCTTAGTTCTAGATTCCAATTTACTTGGATCTTTCTCCAACACATGTGCTTGACAATCCCAAACTCTGAGATGTGCTAGACTAGACTTACGTCCAGTCCACAACTTATGTGGTATTGTTGATACTGATTTTGATGGTAAGTTATTTAACGTGTAGGTTGTTGTTTCCAACGCATATTCCCAAAACGAAATGGAAAGCTGAGCATAACTCATCATTGATCGAACCATCTCTAGAAGTGTTTGATTTCTCCTTTCAGCCACCCCATTCTACTGAGGTGTGCTAGGCGAGGTCAATTGGGATTGGATTCCCACTTTTGACAAGTAGTCCAAAAACTCATTGCTAAGATATTCGCCTCCACGGTAGGACCGTAGACACTTGATTGTTTTACTATGAAACGTCTCTACAAGTGCCCTGAATTCCTTGAACTTTTGAAAGGATTCTAACTTGTAGCGCATCAAATAAACAAATCCTTATTTCGAATAATCACCAATGAAAGTGATGAAGTATTGAAAACATCCTCTAACTTGAGTTGACATTGGACCACATACATCAGAATGAATAAGTTCTAGTATTTCCTCAAATTTATACCCTTTATCTTTAAATAGTCTCTTGGTCATCTTACCTTCTAAGCAGGATTCGCAGGTTGTGAAAGGTTCTAGAATTAAATCTTTAAGTGAACCTTGATCTACCAACCTTTGGATCATTCTAGGGTTGGCATGTCCAAGTCTTAAATGCCATAAGTACGTTTCTTTCTTTCCAATTGAAGGAGACTTTCTCTTTCTTGAGAAAATTAATGTGTTATTAATTTGTGAGAGTTGTGAATTTACTATGGTATATAAATTATTTTGCATTGTACCACGATAGATAAACGAACCACATCTCTCAATAATGCAAGCATCATTAAATGAAATCGAATATCCATCAGAAACAAGTTTAGAAACTGAAATTAAATTCCTTCTAAACAAAGGTACAAGCAAAACATTGTTTAAAATCAAAGTTCGATCACTAGAAAACTGTAAATAGATAACTCCCAATGCAACAGCCGCCACTTTCGTGGCATCTCCAAGCTGAATATAGACATCGCCCTCATGTAGTTTCATTTTCTCCTGCATTAAAGAAGGATCAAAGAAAACATGATCAGTGGCTCCCGTATCCACTACCCACGAATAAGTAGAAACGGCCGCTAAATATGATTATACTACATAGGCTTGGGACATACTTGAACCATTGCCCTTCTTTAGAAGTGGAAAATCCGGCTTCCAATGTCCCTTTTTGCCGCACTTGAAACATTTCCCATTTTGTTTCTTAAGATTCACATTTTTCTTGTCATTTCCTTTCTTAGGGGCCACTGATGCCTTTTTCTTTTTCTTCTTCCTCTTATTGGACTTAAAGCCCGAGGTTGAAGGAGTAGCTGCAATCAGGTCTTGCCTAGTCTGGGCCATGAGGTCCTCTGCCGACTGTAGTTCTGTCAACAATTCAAGCAATGAATAACTTCTTTTATGCATATTATAATTTAGCCAGAACTGCTGATAGCTTGCAGGTAGACTTTGAAGGATGATATCTATTTGGGATTCTGAATCTATAAATCCTCCCAAAATCTCTATCTCATTGATATAGCCCATCATCTCAAGGACTTGGTGACGCACAGATGAGCCTTCCTTCATTGTTCTATTCATTATATTCCGCATTGTCGTTGATTTGGCAGTCTAGTTTTGCGTTCCGAATAGGTTTCCAAGGTTTAGCATAATATCAGCGGTTGTCTGCATAGCTTGATGCTGATGTTGAAGTACATTTGACATAGATGCCAAAATATAGCACTTCACCATCTCATTAGTTTTGCGCCAATTATTGTATGCTTCATTAACCGCATTCGCAGCATTATTGGCAGATAACGGAGGACAATGTGTTTACAAAACAAACTTAATGTCATCTGCTATTAAAACTTTATCTAGATTTCATTTCCAGTCTACATAATTTTGACCCTCGAGTTTGTTTCCTTTTAGGATAGATGTGATAGGATTGAACGACATTGTAAAATAGACTAAGAAGAAAATAAACTGAAGTCACATTCGTGTTTGATACATAAAGTGCAAAAAACCCGTAAAACAATTTCATCCACCGCACAACAGTTAATCGAATTTAAAGTAAGTCACTAAGGTGATCATAACCCAAATATGTTTAACAAAATTTTCGGGTCATATAACTTGATAGATAGACCAGAGACCACTAAGGTGGCATGGCTACCAAATTTTATATCTAAGCTTATACCACAATTTTACCACCAAGAATTTTATTTCTGTTTTGATACTCCTTCTATCGAAGGTCTACGCCACTAATAAAATTCTAAATTTATCAATTAAGAAAGACTACTCATATGAACTTATAATTCCTTGGGAATTTAGCTACCACTAGGGTGGGTCGGTAAAGACTTAGAAATTACTTCATTAATAGACTTAATTGTGGAGACCATACACGACACTTATTTATTTTGAAGAATATAAAACTTAGTCGTGATTATCGCTTGATAATTTGGAAGAAAACGGTTTTTACATAATTATCAAGTAAAACATATAAGACATATAAATCTACTTCATAACAGGATAAGACAATCATCAAAAAATGGGAAATAAATAAATTACCATCATTTTACATTTTTGATAAAATGATCCAAACCATATAATTATAATTATAAAATAAATCTAGAAAATTTGATTAAATCTAAAATAGATTTATCAAATCTTAACAACCTAGATTTAAATCAAATCTTATCTTAGAGATAAGATATGATCATATCTAAAGATATGATTTGATTTTGGATAGATTTTCCAAATATAACCATATCAAAAAGATTAGATTTGATTAGGATGAAACATTTGACCTAACAAACTTTCACCCTGATCTAACCTAATCCACCACTAGCCGCCGCTTGCCGTCACTCGGGCTCCCACTGCTTTGGCGAAAAAAAAATGTTGCAACGCATTGGATGGGGTTAGGCAGGCCGTGGCGCAGTGCCACCAGCCGCCTGTCCCGCAGGCACACGCACAACGCGAACTGGACAGGCCGTGGCACAGTGCCACCCAGCTGCCTGTCCCGAAGGGACACGCACAACGCGCGGCCATTTCCCTCTGGTGCCGCCCCCTCGCGTGCACACCTGCGCGCTGGAGCAGGACATCGCTCGGCCAGCTGCCGAGGCAGTCTCGCCCCGCACGCCAGCCCGACGCCTGCTGCTGCTGCCTCTTCGCGTGCACTCCTTGCGCACTGGAGCAGGACGTCGCTCAGCCAGGTGCTAAGAATTGCCTAGGCAATCTCGCCCCGCCCGCCAGCCCGACGCCTGCCTGCCGAGACCCTTCCGAGATCCACTAGGCCAGCAGTGCCGAGTGGTGCGCACGCTTCGCGCGATTGCGCGCCCCAGCGCTGCCTGTCTTGCCTTGCGCCTGGCTGCCGAGAGATGTCGGCCATCCTGCCGAGTGACAAGCCCTCTGCCAGGCCTTGCGCCTCCGTCCGCCCGTCGCTCGCTTAGTCTCCCGACGCCGCACGCGGTGCACCATAGCACCCATGCGCGCGACATTGGTAGCCTCTAGCCGACAAGGCGTGCCCGAACCGTTGTCAGGTGGGGCTCCACGACGCAATGTTGTGGCCCGGATCCGACCTTCGTCTTAGTTTTTCATGTTCTTCGTGTTCGATTACAAAATAATGAAAACAAAAAACAAAAGACCTAATCTACCACGATCAACCCCGTGGGTTTACAACTATTGAAAAACTGAAGACAAGAAAACCAACAAGCATTCTATCCAAGCAATTCATTAAACAATGAATATCACGCAAGGAAAAATCAGGAATTAATTTTAAGAATTTTCTTTTATCAGTGCCTACATCCGGCTCTGATACCAATTGTTAGGGTTTTAAATATTCCGTTGAAGGAATCCTCTTCCCAGGATCTACTAGGTTAATATAATAAATTCCTTTTACCAATTTAATCATCCTACTTTATACTAGAACGCAAGTAAGCATGCTTTGCATAGAAAAATAAATCCTAAAACATGCTTCTACATGGTTTTCGATTTTTACCTTGTTGAATCTCCAAAGATTCAACGATGGCTTGCTCCTTCACCACTTGAGTTGAATATTTTCAACCATAGATCTTCTAATTCGTTCCCTACTCCTAGGTTTGAATATTGTGGTGGAACAATGCCTATCAAACCTATATGACTTGAAAGAGAAAGAATAGAATAAAGAACTAGGTTTAAAACCTAGCCAAATTTTCGAAAATTTGTTGTGTGTGTGCTAGTGTAATTTTTGAAATTGCTAGTTAGGTTTAGGTTAAAGTGTGTTCTCTTCATTCATTTCTCCCATATATAGAGTTATTATGAGCCAGTTTATGGATCCAAGGAAATTTGGACTGGGCCTTCCTGTTGGATTTTACTAATTAAATTGAGCCCCAACTTAATATAAGCCCAACAGAATATTAATTTGTACCACTATAGAAATTAATATTGGCTTACCCGTCCAAATCCAAATTACAGAAAATATGGGCGTCCTTCCCGTGTTTAAGATTCTAATATCCATTAATTAATTTAAACCTGCTGCTAGTTTTAATTAATTAATATATTTTACCAAGAGTGCTGCAGTTCAAAATTCTTTATTTATTATACTTTGAAATGAATTCCAAGTCGGCCGGGATTCTGTATAATAAAAATTTTTATTGAACTCCTCTTGGGGATATTATCAACCCGGACTCTCCCGGGACACGATTCAATGCAATAACAATCGTAACACCTCTTAGTCATTAATTACCACTACCCAAGATATCAGGATTCTTGGGCTACGAAAAGCCCGCGCCTTTTGATAAATCAAAGCAATGCATAATCAATAACGTATGCTCAATGTTATATACAAAGATTAATAAATAAACATCATTGAGATCTTGACTTTCAGTAATCAGCAAGAAAGACTTATCTCTCGTGAATCCTTTCAGTGCTATACCACACTAGTTTATTTTGTTTACCAAGGTTAGTAAACATTTTGGACTGACACTACAACCTCTCACGATAGATGGCCAAAGTCTATGTAGATTGTGAAACTTGTTTTTCGTTTGCAATAAACCGACTGAGCAACCTTCAGTGATAATCTGATCATCACTCAGTCTATAATGCAAAAGCCTTAGACCATTTGCTTAATCATAATGATTTATATAATAAATTATATGAAAATAAAAAACTATGTGACATAATAATAATGTTCTCATAAATTTGGGAAATAAGGTTTAACAAGTACAAAGCAGCTCAAAAGCTTGCTTTTCAATATATACCCTAACAATCTCCCACTTATACTCAAAACAAGCTTTCGATTATACACACACTGCCTATTCTCGCACTTATACTGAAAGCAGGTCTAGGTTATCGATACATCTAACTCCCATCGCTTGCACATGACTCGTAATCGTCGTGCCGGGTAGGCTCTTAGTGAAAGGAACTGCCAGGTTGTCCTCTGATGCGATCTTGGTCACCTCAATGTCTACTCTGCGCACTATATCTCGTATGATATGATACTTCATTTCTATGTTTTTACTGGCCTTGTGGGCCTGTGGTTTCTTTGAGTTTGCCACTATTCCTGAGTTATCACAATAAATTGTGACGCTCTTTGGCATACTCAAAATCACGCTTAGTTCATTGAGGAAGCTTCTGAGCCAAACAACTTCCTTTGCAGCTTCCGAAGCAGCTACGTAATCAGCTTCCGTGGTGGAGTCTGCGATACATTTCTTGTTTCACACTCCTCCATGTCATGGCCCTACCTCCTAAGGTGAACACATAGCCTGAGGTAGATTTCCTTGAGTCCCGATCAGTTTGAAAATCTGAATCGGTATAACCCAAAGGAGACAGCTCGAATGCCTGGTAAACTAGCATATATTCCTTAGTCCTCTTCAGGTACTTGAGTATATTCTTTAACACGGTCCAGCGTCCTCGGCTTGGGTTGGACTGATATCTTGCCACCATGCCAACGGCAAAGCAAATATTAGGCCTCGTGCATAGCATAGCATACATAAGACTTATAACTGCCGAAGCATATGGAACTTGTCTCAAATCTTCTATCTCACTTTGTGTCTTTGGACAAGTATCTTGTGATAAGATAATTCCATGCCGAAAAGGTAAGAACTCTTTCTTGGAATTATGCATGTTAAAATGCTTGAGCATGATATCAATGTAGGATTCTTGAGATAAGCACAACATTCTTTTCTGGCGATCTCGGATGACCTTGATCCCAAGAATGTGTCCAGCTTCTCCCATATCCTTCATTTCGAATTGTGTAGAAAACCACTCTCTTACTTTCGATAACATTGTTTTGTTGTTTCCAATCAAAAAAATGTCATCTACATAGAGTATAAAGAAAACAACTTTTGGGTTGTTGCATATAGATGGTCTCCTCAGAAAAGCTGTCTTGACGTCCATTTGCCAAACTTCTCAATCCATGTAGGCTGCTATAGAAAATAGGATTTAGATCGACTTAAGCATGGCTACAGGCGAGAAGGTCTCATCGTAATCGATACCTTCCCTTTGGGTATAACCCATTGCCACTAGCTGTGCCTTGAAGACTTTCACCTTCCCATCAGGTCCACGCTTACGCTTGTATACCCATTTACTCCCAATGGCCTTGCAGCCCTTAGGTGGGATACAAAGATCGTAAATATCCTTGTCTGTCATTGTTTGTAGTTCGGATTCCATCGCTTCTTTCCAAAAGCGACTATCTATATCCTACAACTTCTTTGTAGTTTCAGGGATCGGATTCATCCAGGTCAAAGATTGAGTCTGAAGACTCTCATAGGCCAATGAATCTATCAAGTTTTCTAATAACCCTCCCACTATGACGAGACACTACAATTGGAGATACAAAAGTTGATGTTGTAGGTGTGTTTATTATCTTTTCTTGAATTGTTGGTTGTGTGATTTCTCTTAGTTCCTTAAGAGCAATCACACTACTGGACTTATGATTCTTTACATAGTCTTCTTCTAAGAACCTGGCATTCGTACTAATGAATATCTTCTTATCTCAAGACTATAGAATTCATAACCTTTTGTTCTCAAAGACTATATTCCAATTTATTTAGATATTTCTCCAACACATGTGTTGGACAACCCCACACTCTAAGATGTGCTAGACTAGACTTACGTCCAGTCCACAACACATGTGGTGTTGTTGATACTGATTTTGATGGTAAGTTATTTAACGTGTAGGCTGTTGTTTCCATTGCATATGCCTAAAACAAAGTAGGTAGCTTAGCATAACTCATCATTGATCGAACCATCTCTAGGAGTGTTTTGATTTCTCCTTTCAGCCACGCCGTTCTGCAGAGGTGTGCCAGGCGAGGTCAATTGGGATTGGATTCTCACTTTTAACAAGTAGTCCAAAAACTCATTGCTAAGATATTCGCCTCCACGGTCGGACCGTAGACACTTGATTGTTTTACTATGAAGCGTCTCTGCAAGTGCCATAAATTCCTTGAACTTTTCAAAAGATTCTGACTTGTAGCGCATCAAATTAACGAATCATTGTTTCGAATAATCATCAATAAAAGTGATGAAGTATTGAGAACCTCCTCTAACTTGAGTTGACATTGGACCACATACATCAGACTGAATAAGTTCTAGTACTTCCTTGGCTTTATATCATTTATCTTTAAAAGGTGTCTTGGTCAACTTACATTCCAAGCAGGATTCGTAGATTGTAAAAGGTTCTAGAGTTAGATCCTTAAGTGAACCTTATCCACCAACCTTTGGATCCTTCTAAGATTGGCATGTCCAAATCTCAAATGTCATAAGTACGTTTCATTCATTCCAATCAAAGGAGACTTTCTCTTTCTTGAGAAAGTTGATGTGTTATTAATTTGTGAGAGTTGTGAATTTACTATGGTATATTAAGTATTTTGCATTGTACTACGATAGATAAACTAACCACATTTCTCAATAATGCATCATTAAATGAAATGAAATATCCATCAGAAACTAGTTTAGAAACTAAAATTAAATACATTCTAAACAAAAGTACAAGCAAAACATTGTTTAAAACCAAAGTTCTATCACTAGAAAACTTTAAATAAATAACTCCCAATGCAACAGCCGCCACTTTCTTGGCATCCCCAAACTGAATATAGACCTCGCCCTCATGTAGTGTCCTTATCTCCTGCATTAAAGAAGGATTAAAACAAACATAACCAGTGCCTCCCGTATCCACTATCCACGGCCGCTAAACATGATCCTACTACATAGGCGTGGGACATACCTAAACCATTGCCCTTCTTGAGAAGTGGACAATCCGGATTTCAATGTCCCTTTTTGCGACACTTGAAACATTTCCCAGTTTGTTTATTAGGATTCACCTTTTTCTTGCCATTCCCTTTCTTAGGGGCCACTGATGGCTAGCCTGGGTCATGAGGCCCTCTGCCGATTGCAGTTCTGTCAACAATTCAGGCAATGAATAACTTCTTTTATTCATATCATAGTTCAGCCTGAATTGCTGATAGCGTGCAGGTAGACTTTGAAGGATGATATCTATTTGGGATTCTAAATCTATAGATGCTCCCAAAATCTCTGTCTCATTGAGATAGCCCATCATTGTGAGGACATGGTCCTTCACAGATGAGCCTTCCTTCACTGCCCTATTCATTATATTCCGGATTGCTGTTGATTTGGCAGCCTGAACAGGTTCCCAAGGTTTAACATTATGTCAGTGGCTGTCTTCATAGCTTGGTGCTGATGTAGAGAAGTACATTTAACATAGATGCCAAAATATAGCACTTCACCATCTCATTAGCTTTGTGCCACTTATTATATGATTCCCTAACTGCGCTCGCAACATTATTGGCAGGTACCAGAGGACAAGGTGTTTCCAAAACAAATTTAATGTCATCAGCTATTAATACTATATCCATATTGCGTTTCCAATCTACATAATTTTGATCCTCGAGTTTGTTTTCTTTTAGGATTGATGTGAGAGGATTGAACGACATTGTAAAATAGATTGAGAAGAAAATAAACTTAAGTCACTTTTATGTTTGATACATAAATTGCAAAAATCAGTAAAACAATTTCATGCATCGCACAACAGTTAAACAAATTTAAAGCGGGTCACTAAGTTGATCATAACTCAAATATGTTTAACAAAATTTTCTGGTCATATAACTTGATAGATAGACCACAGACCACTAAGGTGGCATGACTATCAAATTATATCTAAGCTTATACCACAATTTTACCACTAAGAATTTTATTTTTGTTTTGATAATCCTTCTAGGGAAGGTCGTACGCCACTAATAAAATTCTAAGTTTATCAATTAAGAAAGTCTACTCATATGAACTTATAATTCTTTGGGAATTTAGCTCCCACTATGGTGGGGCGGTAAATACTTAGAATTTACATAAAAAAATAGACTCAATTGTGGAGACCATACACAACACTTATTTATTTTCAAAAAAATAAAACTTAGTTGTGATTATCGCATAGTTATTTAAATAAAAGATTTTTGCATAATTATCACTTAAAGCAGAAAAGACAGATAATCCACTTCATCACATGATAACACATTCACCAAAAAACCGAGAAATAAATTACAACACTTTTAAATTTTATGAAATTATCCAAACCGAATAATTATATAATAAAATCTAGAAAATTTGATTAAATCTAAAAGATTAGATTTATCAAATTTTAACAACTAGATCAAAAACAAATCTTATCTTAGAGATAAGATACTATCATATCTAAATATATGATATGATTATGGATAGATTTTCCAAATCTATCCATATCATTTAATTATATTTGATTAGGATGAAAGATTTGACCTAACAAACTTTTACCCTAGTCTAACCCAAAATCACCATAGCCGCACGCCGCTCGCCGTCGCCCCCACTATTTGGCCGAAAATTGGTCGCAGCATATCAGAAGTCATCGGACAAGCAGTGGCATGGTGCCGCCCTGCCGCCTGTCGCACGCCCATCGCCCAACCTGGCCGCCCCAACACATGTACGGCTTGCGCACTGGGGCACGACGTTGCTCGGCCAGGTGCTGAGAGCTGCCGAGGCAACCTCGCCCCGCATGCCAGCGCAACGCTTGCCGAAGAAATTGCCAGCAGCGCCGAATGGCATGCGTGCGCTTTGTACGATCGCGCGCCCGTCTGCGCCCGGTGTCCGGCATCTGCGAACCCGACACTCTGCACCCGCGTGATCTCGGCCGAACGCTGCCGAGAGCTACCAAGAATCTCGCCCAGCCTCGCGCCCATCCTACCGATGCCTTGCGTTAGCTTTCGGCGCTAGCGCGCAAGATCTGCCGAGGGCAGTTCTCGATCTCTCCTAGCCCGAACACATGTGCGTCATTCGTAGCGCCAGGCTGCCGAGGGCTGTAGGCCATGCTTGCCGAGGCACAAAACCTCGGCCATGCCCAGCCCTCGTGCCTTCCGCGCACATGGCCACCTTTTGAGCCTGGTTACCGAGGCTGCTGGCCATGCTTGCCAAGGGCCAAGCCCTCGGCCATGCCTAGCCCACGGCCTGCCGCGCCCAGTCCTGCCTGACCGCCGCTTGCCTAGGCTCCCGACATCGCACGTGGTGCATCACTGCACCTATGCATGCGGTACCGACAACCTCTGGCCGACGAGAGTACCATTGTCGGGTGGGGCTCCACGACGTGATGTTGTGGCCCTGATCCGACCACCATCTTCGTTCTTCATGCTTTTCGATTCGATTACAATAAAACAAAATGAAAAACAACAAATGCCTAATCTACCACGGTCAAACCCCGTGGGTTTACAATTAACGAAAAATCGAGGACTTAAACTAACAAGCGTTCATTCCAAGCAATTCATTAACAGAAACGAATATCAAGCAAAGAAAAAAAACAATATTAAAAGCAAAAATTTTCTTATATCAATGTCTAGATCTGGATTTGATACCAATTGTTGGGGTTTTAAATATTCCAATGAAGGAATCCCCTACCCGGGATTTATTAGGATAATATAAGAAATTTCTTTAGCCAATTAAATTAACCCTACTTTTCTAGAACGCAAGTAAAACATGCAATTCATAGAATTAAATCCTAGAACATGTTTTTCTAGTTGGTTTTCGAGTTTTACCTTTTTAGATCTCCAAAGATCTAATGATGGCTCGCTCTTTCTCCACGTGTAGAAAATGATTTCAACCTTGGAACTTCTAATCTATTCCCTACTCCTAGATTTGGATATTGTGGTGGAACAAACCTATCAAACCTATAGGACTTGAAAGAAAAGGAAAGTACAAGTGAAAACTAGGAATGAATCCTAGTGATTTTCGAATATAGTGAATTGTGTGTGCTTGTGATTTTTGAAATTCACAACTAGGTTTTGGTTAAAAGTGTTTTTCTCTATTTTCTTTCTCCTATATATAGAGTCTTGATGGGTCAGATTAGGGATCCAAGGAAATTTGGACTGTGCTTCCGTATTGGGCTCTTACTAATTAAATTGAGCCTCAATTTAATATAAGCCCAATCGAATATTAATTTCTATCAATATAGAAATTAATATTGGCTTACCCGTCCAAATACAAATTACAGAAAATATAGGCTTCATTTTTAATTAATTTATTTCTCGTGTTTAAAATTCTAATATTCATTAATTAATTTAAACTAGCTATCGGTTTTAATTAATTAATATCTTTTTTACCAAGAGTTCTCTAGTTCAAAATTCTTTATTTATTATACTTTGGAATAAATTCCAAGCCGATCGGGCCTCTATATAACAAAACCTTTTATTGAACTCCTCTTGGGGATATTATCAATCCGGACTCTCCCGGGACACGATTCAGTGCAATAACAATCATAGCATCTCTTAGTCATTAATTACCACTGCCCAAGATATCAGGATTCTTGGACTACGAAAAGCCCTCACCTTTTGATAAATCAAAGCAGTGAATAATCAATAATGTATGCTCATTGTTATATGCAAAGATTAAGAAATAAATAATCACCGAGACCTTGTCTTTTAGTAATCAGCAAGAAAGACTTATCTCATGTGAATACTTTCAGTGCTATACCACACAATGTCTTTTGTTTACCAAGGTTAGTAAACGTTTGAACTGACACTGCAACCTTTCGTGATATATTGTTTAAGTCTATCTAGGTTGTGAATCTTGGTTTTCTTTTGCAAGAGACCGACTGAGGAACCTTCAATGATAACCTGATCACCACTCAATTTATAATGCAAAAGAGTTAGACACATTTACTTAATCATCATAGATGATAAGATAAATAATATGAAATGCAAATCAATGTGACAAAAAAAATAATCTTCTCATAAATTGTGAAATAAGATTTTACAAATATAAAGCAGCTCAAAACTTGCTTTTCAATATATACCCTAACACACAATTCCATCAATTTGGTGATATGGTGTATCTGACGCAAATAATAATTTTAAGGGCTTTTTACCTCGAACCGTTCCCAAACACGGGCTTGATAGATAGCTACACTTGTATACTGAATACATCCTCAAAGACTGTTGGACCAAGAGTCAAAAGCCTTATTTTGGCTTAACTTACTAACCAAACGAGCTCTTAATGTTAAACATACAATAAACTATACAGTTAAACACAAATATGTATTAAGTAAACAAAATACAGTAAAATTATAAATTCTCCTATTTTGTGAACTGATCTCTTCGTATTTTAGTGAGATTTTGTCATGCAATCAAAATATATTTTTATTTTTTTATATCTGATATAAAAAAAATGCGTAATGTTAAACACAATCATTCATATTATTAAAATATAAATTCACAATGTATACACATTTATACTAATATCATATCATAATTAAATAAGGGAATAAAGACAAAGCGAATTCGCATGAAATTGTATGCGAATCTTTCGAAATTTTACTAGATATCTTCCCAATTTACACACAATTTCTAACCACATGATGTGTTTATCAATTTCTCCATGGTTAGAGAAGCCATGCACATGCTATCTACTAAGTCGGTACTGTCTTTTGTACAAAAAAAAAAAAAAAGTTTTAAATATGTTTTTAATGGTAAAATGGTATTAACATATTTTTTGAAGCTTAATACTAAACACAAAAAGATATATGGTTAAACACAACTATGCATATTGTTGAACAAAACAATGCCTATTTTTTTAACAATTTTTTTATAATTTATTGTTTCTATTTTTATTAAATTTCATCTTACAACCAAAGTATATATATGTTTTTTATCCGTTTAATATTAAACACACAAAAAATCATACGGATAAACACAAATATACATTTGATAAACAAAAAAAATAGTAAATTCATAAATTTTACTATTTTTTGAACTGATCTCTTAGTATTCTAATGCAATTTTTTATACTGCGGTCAAAATATATCTATATTTTTTATGTTTCGTATGAAAAATGCACACTGTTAAAAACAAACATGCATATTATGGAAGTATAAAGTAAATTCACAAAGTATACGCATTTACACTAATACGATATCATAATTAAGTAAGGGAAAAAAGACACAGCGAATTCGAATGAAATTGTACGTGAATCGTCAGAAAATTTTACTAGATATCATCCCAATTTGCACGCAATATCTAACCACATAATATATTTATCAGTCCATCTATGGTTAGACAAGCCATGTATATGCTAGCTACTAAGTCGGTGAAGGCCATGATATATTTTTCAATTTTTTAAATTTTAAACATATTTTTAATGGTAAGAATGATATAAATGTATTTTTTAACATTTAATGTTAAACCAAAAACAAAAAAACACATGATTAAACACGAATATCCATATTGTTGAACTATTTAATGCATATAGTGAATTAATATTTTTAGCAATTTTTAAAAATTGATTTTTGTATATACTTCAATGGAAGTTCATCTTACGAGCAAAGTATATCCATGTTTTTATACATTTACAGTTAAACATGCAATAAAAAATATATGGCTAAAGACAAATGTTCTTGTGTTATATAGATACAATGTATAAACTAAATTCAAAAATTTTACAATTTTTTTAGAATCGATCTTTCGTATTTTAATGGGATGTTATCGTGCAATCAGAATATATTTATATTTTTTATGTTTGATATTAAAAAATTATATATTGTTAAACACAAATATGCATATTGTTGAAGTATAAAGTAAATTCACGAAGTATACACATTTACATTAATATCATATCATAATTAAATAAGGAAATAAAAGACAACGATTTTGCATGAAATTATATGTGAATTGTCCGAAATTTTACTAGATATTATCCCAATTTAAAATGCTATTCTAATCACATGATATATTTATCAATTCATCTATAGTTAAACAAGCCATGCACATGACTAAGTTGGTGGAAACCATGAGACCAACTATATCAAAAGTTGGCAACTATCTGAGAAAAAAATTTAACCCTTAAACAAATGATCGGATCTTCAATTAATAGAGGTCAAGATGGATGTATGTACTCCACGCATGAGGGTGCTAGCAGCGATGAAAATTAGAATGTCAACTTTTATACTGGAACATCGGCGTTACACTTTTTAGCCTTTTTGAAAATATCTTTCGAATTATAAATCTAGAAAAGCAATTTCTATATTGCCACAACGTTGTTACTAGGGCTGCTTAATTGATTTCCGGTTATCGGTTAAGTCGATAACTGAACCGAAATCTATCGGAAAATTATGTATCGGTCCGGTTTTGGTTTGCGTTTTGGGGAATTTTCAGTTATCGGTTATAACCGGCCGGTTACCGGTTATAACCGATAATCGGTTAAGAACCGAATTACAATTTAATTTCTAATTAATAATTTTGTAGTGATGTACCAAAAGTGTCATTAGAAAGACTTGAAATTTGACGATCAACTATATGAATATATTTCACGAATTGGTAAAATTGAATAATATCCAACGATTAGAATACAATCAGTAAACTATAATATGTGGACTATGGAATATTATTAAATGACTAATTTATTGTTGCACTGTATCTAGTAGCTATATAGTTGTTCGTGTTATATCTTTGTGGTGGGAGGATCAAATGATTTGACTTTGTTTATAAATTACTCTACATATATGTTGTATAATGTATACATGCATAAGTAAATTTTAAATATAAATTTGTAGAAGACATTATTACCACAATAAAAAATGATATGTATATTATCTTTTGTAATTCAGTTATTCGGTTATTGGTTCAACTGGCCGGTTATTCGGTTAACCGAATAAACGTTTCGGTGCGGTTTCGGTTCTTCTCCTAGGCCTTCGATCGGTTCGGTTAGAACCAAATCGGCCGAATAAGCAGCCCTAGTTGTTACATCAAAAGTTAAAATTCACCATCTTTTATATTTATGTTATTTTTGAATTTATCTAATTTTTAAATTAAATAATAGGTTTGACTTAATTTACACAAAATTTTAATTTTATAAAATAATATAACACTTCCATAATTAATATTACAAATTAAGAAAATAAAAAAACTTAATCAAATTATTAACATAGAAAATAATAATTAGGGAGTAATTATAAAACATAAATTATACACACAAAAACAGAAGTGATAAAAAAATAATAATTTATAAAACAATTATTTTTCAAAATTACCAATAAAAACAGAAAAGGAAAATTAAAAAGAACAAAAAGGAAAATGAAAACAGAAGGAAAAAATCGTTTTGTTAAAAAAAATAAGAGGAGAGGTGAGAAAAAACTTTTAAAATTTTATCCTTTAAACTATCATAACTTATAACATTTTAAAATCCAATTTTTACACAGCATATATCAGATTAAAGAATTAAATAAATGATTATGTTAGGATCTTTAATTTGATATATATATTGAATATTTATCATTATTCAAATTTGACTATTTTAAAAAGAACAGAAAAATAAGAAGAAAAATTAAAAGAAAAAAAATGTGTTGCACACTCTCTCTCGACGCGACTACACTAGGCGGGCCAATAGCGTGTGGTTGTGCTCTGCGCATTCTCTCCTCCCACGCTCCTCCTAGGCCCGAATAATAATTTAGGAGCTAGCTTCGTGATTTTTGCCCACTGAAACTTACTTGCAATTGAAATGGTAATAAATACTTTGCTCCATCCCACTAAAAATGTTATATTTTCCTTTTTAGTTTCTCTTATTAAAAATGTTATATTTTTCTTTTTCGTTAATACAATCAACAATTTTTTCTCTCATATTATTGGTTTATCTCTTATCATTAATATACCTAACATATTTTTCTCTCTCTATTTATATACCCTACACAAAAACTGCTAAAATCTCATGACATCCACAAGTAGGGCTGGGCTGGAAAAATAGGTATCGGGTATTTACGCGGGTATCGGGTACCTGATACCCGTTAAAGTCGGTACTGGGGTCGGGGTCGGGTATTGGAAAATAGAGAATTTAGGGTTCGGGTACCCGAGCGGGTAATACCCGCATACCCGCAATACCCGCACACAACCCGCACCCCTAGTTTGTGCCCTAATTTTACTTGACAAATTTCAAATTTCAAATTTCAATTTACCGAACACAACTCATTCTCTCAACTTTCATCACTTGTGGAGATAATGGTGATTGTTGATTGTGATTGATGATGAACTATTGGACTTTGTGACTTTTAACCAAGGTTGCGGAAGGCGCTAGGCGTTAGTCGGGCGGCCGAGGGGGGCCTAGCGCCTGGGGGGCCTAGGCGGAGCCTA
>JAYDZE010371476.1:0-17371 GCA_034509125.1 Monilaria moniliformis
AGAATTCTACTCTTATCTTATCGATTTTGAATTACAATTTACAATAGAAAATAGAATACAATCACAATCTCACTTCGAAAAGGAAAAAAAAACCGAAAAATCCGAACCGGAACCGGCGGTTTCCGATTCCAAACCGGAACCGCCTAGCCCCCTAAAGGTTCGGTTACGGTTCCAAGGGTGCACAGAACCGGAACCGGCGGTTACGGAGCTGTGAACACCCGTAAAATAAGCTACATAATTGAAATTTAAAAGTCTACAACTACAAGAATTTCAATTTCGCCTTGGGCATATTTATAGTTGGATCAAAATTAATGTTGTTTGGATTCGTTGTAGTGAATTTCAGGAAAAAAAAATTGAAAGCTTTTTAGAGAAATTGCGAAAAAAAGAAAGAGAATATGATGGAGATGTGTGAAGAATGAAGCCGCGAATGTGGATATTTATAGATGAAAAATAAGAATAAAAAAAGAAAAATGACCGTTAGATGTAAAATAGTTGTTGGTTGTTTAATTTTTTTTATAAAATCCAATTTTTCGGATTTAAAAGATAAATAAATAAATAAAGAGAATATCATGTGGCATGCCGTGATTGGACAACAACGAATGGCGTGGCAGGCATGCTCAAGCACGCGGCAGCTTGTAAGCCTGATGTGCTCAACAACCAGCTACACTGTGCTTCGGCGTTTGAGCACGCCAGCTCGTGCTCAACGAACGCCTCTGTCATTGCCCTTATTCTTTATTGATCTTGAATTCTATATTTTTTTTTTCACGGGCAGGAGCGAACACAGTAAGGGAGAGGAAGGGGCTCAAGCCCCTAGCAAAACTTTTTATTCATTTATATTTTTCTACTTCAATTTTTTTTGGAAATTATTGAAAATTGTCTCCAGCCTTTGCCGGGCCGATGTCTCTGAAGACTGAAACGTCAGAAGTTTGAGGATAGAGAGAGAGAGACTGGAATTGCAGTGAAAAGGAAAAAAGAATGGTTGTCGAAAAACAATAGCTAGAGAAATAGTTTGAGGAAGAAGAAAACTGCAAAAGTAAAAAAGTTATTCCACTAATAGTTTGATATATTATTTTTTAGTATTTATATTTGTCTGAAAAAAAAAATATAAAATCAATGCAGTCTCTACAAACATTTTTTTCTGCATTCGCCGCTGTTGACGGGTATACTAGATCTACCCCACATCCAGCCTGCTACAGAATTGTGTTTTTCTCTCCAGCCACCATCACAGCTATTGACCTCCTCTTCTAGTTGGCTTCCGCCCAGACCTCGCCGTCCTGAGATGTAACGGGCCACCCTAGACCCTAAACCCAAATCTAATCATATAACTGAATAACCGAGCCGGCGAGCAGTCCTAGTGTATTTTCTCCACATCTGGAATTCTGGCCAAGACAAATTAGTGTCATTTCTTTAAGAAACAATAGAGAAATGTCATGCGAGCGCGGGCAGTTCTAACAAAGACTAGTTGTGAGTATACTCTACAAAGTTGTCTCGCAATGGACCTTTGTTCCAGTTGTCTCGAAACTGGTTGTTCCCTAATTCGAGATAGAAGAATAGAGACATGCTCCGTTGCCAGATCTAACCGTTTACAAGACTTGATACCATGCTATGCAACAGCTGCATCCTATCCGCATGATCGTTCCGGGGAGCCTGAAGATGTCTGTTGAGAGGCATGCTTCGCCGCCAGCGTAGAGAGGCAGATACCTGTCTGGAATTCCCAGTTGACAGAACTCGGAGAACGTGCCATGACAAGTTGTTCTTGGAGCTTTGAGAAAGCAAAAGGTGTGAGAACTGAGGCAGCATGTGATTCCATTGGAGCTCCTATTTTTCAGGCTAATGTTTTGGATATTCTGCTGCATCGTCTGTTGCTCTCCAGCTTGATCCTTGAAATCCACAGGTACAGCTACCTGATCATAAATCAATGGCAGTAAGGACCACACCAACATTTCTGAGATTGATTTGAAAGGAAAAACGTCAATCATGCATCAGATTGCCAAAACTACTCTCTGATGCTTTTACATGTCTTCCAAATTTGTTGAGGATAAATATGAAGACTAGTGCTAGACAAACAAGGAAGACTTGTGCTTCATAAAGGACTTCACGAAGCCAAACCTGTGCCATAAATGTTCTGTGACACACACACACCTCCTGGATTCTTTTCATGGGCAAGATGGTGTCAAAATGATCTGCATGTTCAATAAAACTAGAATGCAATTTAGCTACAATATGTGCAAGTCGAGTCTGGCCACTCAAAAACCATTGAATAAAAGCATTTATTGATTTTGACTGGCCGAGAGTGGCCAATCCTGCAAACTAGCTATAACCAAAAGAATTCACCATATCTCTCCAACCCAATTCAAAATCTTCAATGGTTTCCTGGTTATAGAGTCGATATGACTCAGCCTTCCAAGAACAACAATGAACCATGAAAGGAAATTGTTGCACTGAGATTCCAGTCTCGACAAACATGAGAATTAGGTTATTGTCAGATTCCGAAATAGTGCAATATGCAGGAAGAAAACGCACTTGATTTGGTTCAAGAACTTTCCAAATCCAGTTGACTTGCTTACAGCACGGTAACATCCCTCTCGACCGTCAAATCCATTCTAACCTTAACTTTCACTATTGCTGGCACACGTCCTTGCTATATGGTGCCAGTAATAATTCAAGTAGTAGACTAGTCCTGGCCCCCCCACCATGGGCCTCAGAGGCAAACGCACATTTACAAGAATCTGTGCTGACACTCTAATACTGAGATTATTGCACTGCTGAAGGTTTGCGTTATGTACCTAGTTAGGATTTTAAGAACTCTTATCCATGCTACTCATTATTTTTCCCCTTTATCTTATCCCCCGCTTGCTCAATTGAATTGTACTCCTAGTATTATGTATTATGTATATTATTTTATTTCCTTATAAATTTATTTTTCGACAAAAGAAAAGAAAATAAAAAAATTACGCCTCAGCATCTCAAGTTGGGACAAATATAAAATTGAAAACCTAACACAAGTCCCATGAGTTGGTGGATCTCAATACATTTTGGCAGATAAACTGAGGTAGGCTATTAACATAGATTAACTATACAAATTAACTCCCCACTGACAAAAAGATAACAAAAAAAGGACAACATGAAAACAAAGTTTTCCAATCCAAATATCAACTTTAGACAATCATAACCTACCAAGTTAAAAGGGAGCTAAATCCAGAGTTGTTCATGTCGTAAGAGACACAAAAGGCAAAAGTGTAAGTCCACTGCTATTTCTTTGGAAAGGCCTCGCGCAACCAAACTGCACTATCTTCTTTCTCACCTTCCTTCCACCTTGAGTTTTGACCCATACCGACTGGTCTGCGTCCAAGCTTTCAACACAGACGACCGGAACTTCATCCGCTCACCATTTAGGACTTCAAGGCATCGGCATCCTCATCTTCGTGAACAACTGTAGTGGCTTCGCCCTCATCTGAGCTTTCATCATCGCTGATCACCTCAACAACAGCCATGTCCGAAGCTATGTGGCCGCTGCTTCTTGTTGCCGGCTCATGAGTTGTTGTCTCATGGGAGCACATTCCCAATTCTTGTCCCTCCAGTTTATGTTTTCTCGGCTCAGCAGTAGGTTGTGACGCCTTTCTGCTGGTTATGTCGTCTTCCTCAGGTTCGGAGTCGGGCCATCTGAATATGGATTGCTTTCTTGCTGGAGGAGATGCATTGCAATGACGCCGAGTCTTCTCTTCTGTAGCCAAAACAGAAACATATTAGACCAGTTCCACCAAATCCTGAACGACTACTGATAAGGAGTGAAAGGCAGCAAACACAAGCAGATCAACCATCCGATGAAATGCGTTGCAGAGAAACAATGCAGAATAAGAGAAGATGGTGCTCTTTCATCAGCTTTTTGGCTATTTGCTGTAGATAAAGAAAGAGTTAATTGACCCGAGCCGAAAGCCGGCTCTGACTTATTGATTTGATGCCGAAAATCCTTTACCAAAAGCCTTGTTTTGGGCATAACAAGCCCTGCCAACTGTTGACTGGCATCTCAATAGACTCTATCGAGGAACCCTTCAATTGAGCGATTTCAGCAATCCAAGCGACGATGTACGATAAAGTGACTGAATGAATATTGCATAACATAAAGAACGACAACTCTTCTCCCGCGATGCCTACAAACTCCATTTTTGACTGCTTCCTCTCTAACCTCAAAGGAGATTATATAGACAAAGAAAAACAGATTCCTAATCCTACTACAACTCAAAATACTAAAGACTCCTTGCAATAAATAACAAATCCTAAATATGAAAGGAAATAACTAAATACTAAGATAATGATTGAGATATCCAAAAACATTACACCTATTCTCCTACTTTTGACATGGATGGCTGATGATCATACTCCACAACTCCCCTCTTGCCACGCGAGTATACTTTCTAATGGCGATCGATATCAATTGCTAGGGGTGAGCAAAATATCCGAAATCCGAATATCCGATCCGAACCAAACCGAAATTTAACATTTAGTTCGGATTTTTCGGATTTTCGGTTCGGATTACATTTTTGGCAAATTTCGGATTTTCGGATCAGATCGGATATATTAAAAACCGAATAAATCCGAAATCCGAAATATATTTTTGGTACTATATATATATTCTAATTAAAACCTTCAATTTACACTCTTATTACATAAATATTGAAACATTACATTTTATATACTACCAACCTTATGGTATTAATTTAGAAAAATAATTTTATAATTTTTTAGATTTTTCTGATTTTTCGATTTTCGGATTTTCGGATTTTTGTTAGGTTTTTTATGCAATTTCGGATTTTCGGTTCGGTTCGGATTTTGAATTTTCGGATAATTCGGTTCGGTTCGGATTTCATTTTGAGAAAATTTTGGATTTTCAGATCGGTTCGGATTTTTGCCAAATCCGAACCGAAATCCGAATGATCACCCCTATCAATTGCCTCTCCTGGAAACAGTCTTGTCCTCAAGGCTAAAATAAGGGAATTGACGCCGCATCCTCCTCCCATAAGCCCGCTCACTGAATGAGCACTTGGTCGATGGAAACATTGTCACACAATCGATCGCCAATCCAATAACTTTTCCGGCAAGACATGGAAGATTGGATGGATGCGAGATACAGGTAATAGTTGCAAACAATACGCCACGGGACCGATCCTCACGATAATGGCGAAAGGGCCAAAATATCGCAGTGCGGGCTGCGATTCTTAGATCGAAATAACGCCGACCTCCGCCCTGATCCGGCGATAAGGCCTGCTTATTGGCGGCACAAACCATTTTCTGTTGTGCGCGCTCAAGGTGATAGTGAAAATGAGCCAACGTGTCACCCCGTGCACGGAGATCGTCCGCAACGGCCTAGACACAAACTTCCCTTGGTAGAAAACTTTGGATAGTAGGAGCATAGACAACTTCAAAATGGGTGGTACGAGCAGCTGTTTGAAAGCTATAGTTATAGGAACATTCGGCCCATGCAAGCCGCTTAATCCAATGCGAGGGATGTTCGGAGGAAAAGCAACGAAATTGTCTCCGAACAACGGTTCAAGACTTTCGATTGGCCGTCAGCATCAGGATGATATGTCGAATTCATGCGCAAGGAAGTAGAAGCATGCAAAATAGCTCCTGCCAAAAAGTGCTAAGGAAATTAGGATCCCGTTACAAAATAATCAAGCTCCACTTCTCGCTAGAAAACATCTGTTACGTGTTGTGCCGTGAAAAGATGGCGTAGGCCCTAGAAATGAGCGTACTTCGATAGGCGATCGACAACTATCAACACACAATCTACGCCTCCTGCTCTTGGCAACCCCATAATGAAATCCATACTAATGTCTTCCCAAACTTTCGAAAGAATCGGCAGTGGAGCAAGTAGGCCCGCGGCTGCCCTTGTGTCGTACTTACCTGTGCTTTTGGCAAGTCGAACATGCTGCCACAAATTATGTGACGTGCTTTACCATTCCCTGCCGGTACACATTAGCAGGGCAGTAGGAGTGTCCGCCACTCGGCGTGATGTGGAATTCAGCTATGAGCTTGGGAATTCAACTGGAATGCGGCGGAACCACTAGTTCTTCTTTATAAAAAAAGAAGAACGTACGCCATGAGTAATGTTTGGCCGTAGGCGTGCCTTGCAACAAATCTGACCGAATGGCAGAGTGGTGTGGGTCTTTGAATAGCTAGCGTTGCACCGCGGACTAATCTAGCCAAATAGGAGTCGAGATCACCGAGCACACTCCTTTTCCTCTTGCTGTGAAAGCGCATCAGCTGCGGGGTTCAAGTATTCATCTCTATACGCAATGGAAAAATCAAAGCCAAGTAACTTAGCTGCCCAATTTCGTCGAGCGAGCAAGTGAAGGAGACTCATGTGATAAGTGCGCACGACGAACCAGCGGCCAAGTAGATAAAGTCACCAATGTTGGATGGCTAAGACCAAGACCATCAATTCATTCTCATTTGCCGACTTGGCGAGCCACTGTGTGGAGATGGTTTGGAGATGGTTTTACTGTAATATGCAACGGGTTGGTTTTCTTGCATAAGCACCGCACCAAACCCATAACACAAAGCATCAAAATTCTAGCACAAAGTCTTTAATGAAATCAGGCATACGAAGCACAGGAGCCGTAGTTAGAGCTGTTTTGAAGGTTTGAAAAGTCGCCTCAGGCTCCTCGATTTCTTGACTTCTGTCTTTTTAAGAAGAGCCGCGAGAGAGAGAGAGACAATCTTGCCGTAGTCCCAAATGAAACGACGATGATATCCTGTGAGACCGAGAAAGCCTTGAACACGCGATATGTGCGTCCCAAGTGTGACTGTATACCAGGATATCATCGAATAAGACCATAACAAACTTGCGACGAAAGGGCCGAAGGATATCATTCATCAAGCTCTAGAAGGTCGCATGGGCACTCGTCAATCACGATGGCATGACGGAAAACTTGTAGTGGCTAGAATGGGTGTAAAACGGCAGCTGCAAGCATTTCTAATACCAATTTCTCCATTTCTTCCTTTTGCGTATGATTGTGGTGGTAGGCTAAGAAGTAGTGGCTTGCGCCACTATCCACCATAACCTTGACGTGAGTCTCATGGATACACCCTAAAAAGTTTCATCGTATGGTAACTGTCGAGGCCTTGGGACGAAAGCTCATTTCGGTGGAGTCGTCGTCATCTTTGTCGACGAGGACTTGGAGGGTTTTGGGCGGGCAACGTTGCGTAGGGCTATACTTAAGGCCGCATTTGAAATACATACTGGCGGCAAGATGCTTACAGTACTCTTCCGAGGTTATGGTTCGGAAACGGCGATTCGGTTGTGACAGGACGGTGGAAAAAGATGCGGCAGATTGAAGAGGGAGCCGCGGGGCTGGTTGCATGGTGGGGCTAGAGTTCGGAGCAGATGAACGACTAGTAAAAAACAAAATCACATGAGAAGCTTTTGATTGGGGCAGACATGGGGGTTGATAATTTTTCAAATCGTTTAGCCATTTGAACGGCGTCCAAATAGTTAGCGATGTTGGGATCCCGGAGCTGCTTGCGAAGCGTTTGAGGCCATCAAGAAGAAACCTGAAACCGGCTATCTATGATGAGACTCTAATTCGGCAATATAGTACGCGAGGGACCTCTCTTGGCGCGTGGCAGCCAAAGCTTCGTATCCATTGCGGGCTGCAAGGTTTAAAATTGCGTTTCCTCTACTCGAGGCGGGGCGCCGGATGCGCGAAGCGGTGCCTCAAGGCGTAAAAACGTGTATATTAATAAAGGAATACCCTATTCATAAAAATAACATCTCATAATTAAATAAACCATACAATTCAAATTGAGAAACTATTGTCATCCAAATTATAAAATAATGAAATACAAAGTAATAAAATTACAGTAAAATAATAAAATTAGGGAATCATGCATACTGAGAAAGAAACATGCATTATTTATGTATCAGTTGGTTTTCTCATGATTGAGAAATAAACATGCATTAGTAGACTAGTAATTTATTATATTATTATATACAATACAATCACTAATGGCCACCATCAAAAGTATGTCGGTTCTCTCATGATTGAGAAAGAAACATGCAATAGTAGACTAGTAGTTATATTATATTATTATATACAATCACTAATGGCCATCCACAAAAGTATCAATCGGTTCTTCTCTCATGATTGAGAAAGAAGCCTTTCAAATACAACCGTAAAAAAGGTGTGCCCCTCTTCCGCCTCATTGCAATACCGTCCTGTTACGTGCACCTCAACATAAAAGGCGTACGCCAATAGAACACCCTAAAAAACGTACACCATGTTACGTTGGGCCCCGCAATGCAATGAGGCGCGCCTCATTGCGTGCGCCTCAACCGCTTTTTTAAACCTTGTTGGGCTGCGTATCTTGACCCACAGGAGGGCAGGTCCGGAAAACGCGAAATCTGTGCGGTGGGTATTGGGTATTTTGTTTACCATGAAGTATTGATCTGCCCAAGCAAGTCTGTGCCGTCAAACGAAGAAAGGCCATTGGCAGAGTAGGTACATGCGGTGGGAATGGGCTGGAGTTGTGGGCGGCATCCGATGTGTGATCAGTGATTGGGGTCTCCGTTGGAATGAGGCCATGGGACATGATAAATTCATGCTAAATGGGACCAAGCTGAGCCTCGATGAGGGGCCTGAGCTAGGCCACGATTCCCTTGGCAGTCGAGGACAGATGGATACAATGGCAGAGTCAATGGAGCTGACATGGGTGGTGAGGGCTTTCACTGCTTTCTCCAAACCATTGAGGCGCGAATTGGCGAATTGGTGCTGAGTGTGTTCACCATGGCGACACATCCACGTCCGCACCAATTGATAAGGAGTGAAGGCAGTAAACATAAGCAGATCACCTATTCGACGAATTGTGAGAGAGAAACAATGCACACAAAATGTATGATAAAATAATATTGCATAAAATAAAGAACAACAACTCTCCTCTCACGAGGCCTTAGATCACATCTGATACAAACTCAAGTTTTGACCGCTCCCTCTCTAACCTCAAGGGAGATTATATAAACAAAGAAACTAGACTCCTAATCCTACTACAACTCAAAATACTAAAGACTCCTTGCAACAAATAGCAAATCCTAATTATGAAGGAAATAGCTAAATACTAAGATAATGATTGAGATATCCTAAGGCATTATGCCTCTTCTCCTGCTTGTGACATGGACGGCTGATGATCATACTCCACAACTCCCCTCTTGCCACGCGAGTACACTTTCCAACGGTGATTGATATCAACTACAGTTTAGCAAGTAATTATATAACAACATAATTATTTGGCAATATTCATTTGACACCTACAAGTTCAAAGTAATGATACGACAAACACTCATATTTTCTACATTTAGCTACATGCATACAAACATTTTGCATCCAAACCAGTAACAGTTCGGTCACAATATGCAATTACATGAAAAAGTAGAACCACAAGATCAACTTCGGACAATGACCTTTCAAGTCAAGTCAAAGTGACACATAAAATCATACCATAAGAGCTTTACTTCCAGAGTACATGGTAGGTTTCAATATAAATCCATCATTGTTTATGAGCTATCAAAACTAGCCTTAGCCTGATGGGCTGGTCCCGGCTAAAGAATAGAGACTAAGAATAAAGCCCACTTAGTTGGCCCATTAGGCTGCTTGGGCTTTTGGAAAAGCCGAAAACCCTTGCCAAAACAGCCCGAAAGATTTCTATGCAAGTTTATGTTTTACATAGTTTTGCAATATGACAGTAAGGTTGTTGGCGATGCGGTGATCCTGGTGCTAGCCTAACATCGTTATGATACATGGTTCGACTCCTAGGCCTAACATTTTATAATTTGGCTTCAAGTTTAATTACATGTGGTTTCGGGATAGTGGGTTGAGCCGGTCCGGCGTGGTGCTGTCCTGGGCTGGGTTTTGCAGCTCAACCACCCTTAATCCACAACTCTATCAGTAGGTCTGCTCCAACAGCATGTATTTTTCAGAACCAGTATATCAGAATTCAGCAAATATTTGGATATTTACATATTTGCAAGATTATTTATAAAGGGAAAAAACTTTTTCCAAATGTACAATGCATCAACCCCAATTAGTTCACTAATCTCCAATTAGGGTTTATTAATTACTAATTAGGAGTTATTAATCACAATTAGGATTTAATGAGGATGGGTGCATCGTGCATCCAGACTGGTGTGTGCCTCGTTTACATATGCATATCCTAAAGGTTTTCATCTCATATCTAACAATCAAAATTTTCCTTGAAGTTTTCATATTACATCCACATAGAAATACAACATACGAATTCAAAAATATTCTAAGTTCCTCATTGCATTTTAAAGTTTGACAGTAGATAAAACTTTCACTCAGTTACGTGCATAAGTTTATACTCTCTATGAAAAATTAGCTTTGCACTCTATTCATCAAAGAAAAGCAAACGGGAGCTTAATGACTATTGGCATGTAATAAAACTAAAATAAACAAAAATTCAAATCTACTAAGGAGACATTTGATTTGAGTGATAGGCATGAATGATAAAATAATGCAACTTAATCAAATATTTGGTTTGCATGATTCGGCCCATGATGAATAACTTAGCCCGCACTCTAATTATCCAATTGAATGATTATTTATCACCCCAAAATAGGGTTGATTATTTAATCATCCTCCAATTATATGATCCTATCAATCTCAATTATCCCATCCACCAACCCAAACGCCCCCACAGTATAAGACATGAGAACAGTCAAGCTCTGATTTATCTCCTGCTTTATGGTGCCAATCATAAGAAGACAACTTTCTCCAATAAAGAGATCGATCAGATTCTTGCACGAATCAAGAAATAACACTAGTTTGACAATAGTGATGGATGCTCAACACTTCAAAATTAAAATAAGTTCAAGGAGCTTCAGCCATCTGACATACCTGATTCTTTGTCATCCTGCCACCTATAGTTAGTAACAGAGTAATTACATTGGAGGATTGATTTAGGATAGTCTTTCTCAGTGCTCATGTCATTTACAATATCTTCGGAATTGGGATGAAGCTCATGTCGATCGGGAATCACTTTAGGAACACTTTCCAGCAATTTTGATACTTCTGATGGAGTTTGTAGTCTCCTTTTCTTCTCCAGGTACTCAAAAAGTGTAGCAAAGATAGAGTTAAGGCCAACAACCAGAAAGCCTCATGTTCTAGAGTATCCTAACAATTGCTTCTTCCTTCCAAGAATGCAGAAGAAGAGTGGAGAGATGAAAAGCACTAGGATGATGTGTGCAGTAAAGATGGTTCATTGTAGAAACCAGAAAATAAATGGCATTTTTATCTGGCAGCATTCGTATTCATGTCTAAATTCCCATATATATACAGAAACTGAAACTGCAATTAGGTTGAATTTTAAATCTCCCTACCATAACATTATGTGGTGTAACTGCATGATAAGTTGAAAAATTGATCAGTTTGATCATTTCTTTAAAGCAGAACTAAAAACAGCAGTTTTTTGAGTTGGAAATCTGTTTAAGATAATACCCATGTTGTGTATTATTGATCTGTTAGTACTAACATTCAAATTATAATTTCTTTGAATAAAAAGAAAACACAGTGCATTCAACTTGAGTCAAGTTGCCATCGGACTATGTAGTTTAAACCTTGCAAGTTGAACCTTTTTTTCAAATTTATTATCTTTCTAAACAAGGACCTAACAAGGCCAATGTTTTCTAGTGGAAATTGTATTCTAACTATCCATACTGACAATCATGCTATGTCCGAAAGCTTAAAACCTAGTTTCCCACATAGCAATAAAGGATATTCGCGTCTCCATCCTTTCTCATTGGCTCGATCAATGAGATTTTGCAACAAGGCCAACTCTTTATTTATCCACTGCGTTAAATTCAATTAAAATCATTAAACAGTGAATTATGAGATGGAGTTTTGATCTCATTTTTGTATCTATGACAAAGCACAATATTTTATGTCTGTTGAAAATGCAAGAAGAATGTACCCAAATAAAATATAGTAACAAATCAATTGAAACCATACTCAGTTTCAGATGAAGAAACAGGCAGGAAGAAAATATATCTGATGCAATAAAGCTAATAAAACAATCAAAATGACATAATCTGCTGCAACAACCATTCAGCTATATTAACTACTAAATTCTGATAATAACTTGTTTCTATAACACAATGCATGGCTCAAGAACCACCATCAACATCCCGAAAGATGCTATATGAAATAGAAATTTTAGAAATGTAAATTTAGAGTCTGAGACTGAATTGGCACAATTAGGGTAATGTTGCGTATAGAGTTTATCATTGGAGGTTGAAGGTGCATATTTAACCATGCTGGGGACCGTTGCTGATTCTTCTAGAGTTGTTATTCAATTGCTTGTTTAGTTTCTATTTAATTATGATAGTTCATAGTTGTTATCAATTATTTGGTCTTGTGGGTTCCTCTCGTGGACTTAGTATGGCCTAGTGCAAGGTCTTCTCCTTACAAGAAATCTGGTCCAAGTTTTTATTGTGCTTGGGCACGAGAGATGGTTTGTTTTATTTGAGACAGTGTTCATTGAGTTGCAATTTTCTTCCAAGGTTCTATTATTTGAGTGGATGCTCCTTTACACTAACAGGTATTGCCCTCAATAACATTCATTGAATGAAGAAATTTTAATTCAAGAATTTACTACCAAGTTGGAAAGGTTATGGTAAATAGCCAATAAGATCAATCATAACTGCAAGATAAAGACACCAGACGTACATGCTTCGTTAGATCCTCATGAAGAATATTGGCTTTCTGTTGAAGATCCTCCTGTAAATAGAGATAATAAGGTCATGAGTTTAGAAATGATCACTTCAACCTGTCGTAGAAAGAAGTACAAGCAAATTATCTGTTTCTTGTTCTGGTTCATGGTCACTATTATTAAGAGGACTATGAGAATCTGAACCAACTCAGAGAAATCACAAATCCACTATCCTATCACAGGAGTGCTTAAGGATGCGTCAACAGAGTTATGAATTCTGTAGCAATAGCAGAATATCATCATTTCTAGTTTTAAATGTCAAAAAACAACCAATACTTTTAATGACCATAGCAGCTACAGTTACTTATCATGAACATGCAGTAGGCAAAGTTTAGCAAATAGACAATGGACAAGCACAAATACGAAGAGCAAAGTAGTATTTAAATATAATTTGAATTAATATATTTCACCATGTTGAAGATTGACTGAAACAGAGACAGAACCCTTTTGTAGATCCAGAAATTACTTTCTTTTAAATGTCGTAAAAATTGAGGTCAAGCATCAGATTGAAAAATAACGTGTTCAACGGTTATCAAAACTAGGATAAAACCATCAACCGAACTAACCATAACAGGTTCATTGATCACGGTTTCGGTCAAAACACAACCGAAACTCTGATTAATAAGGTCCAGTTACAATTCCAGATATTAAAAAACATGTACCAGTGGTTAACCGCCAAACTTGTTTTTTATTAATCACAATGTCGGATTTTGAATGTGCAGTCACGATTGAGTGGCCATTTGAAATGGAAGGACAAAACTGAACAACCGTTGGTGGCCAAAACTGTTTCCGGCCATTTTTTGGCAGATTTTAAGTTTTTATTAATTGGAAGTGAGATCTCAGTGGCCATTTGACATAAACAGACCTAACCCCAACTGTATAGAAAGACCGAAAGACTGGGCCAATCATCTATCATCTCAATATGCTTGGTTCGCTCATGAAAGACTGTATTAAATGTGAAGTGCGGCGTGATTATTACACCACAACTTAGCTTGTATAAAAATTGTCAAACCCACTTCTTGTAGAAACTGATGTATGTACATGATCTCACATACAAATTTAGCCATAGCACTATAATCCAAATTACCTCACTGCTGATAGAATTAAGTGTCTATAAAAAACAAACAAGCATCCTTGTAGCCAAGGAAGTTTTGAAGCATCAGAAGGTGGATCATCAGATATGATTATCCATTGCTATACTCAAAAAATAAAGCTTAATTGTTTGACGCCAACCTAAATAATATGTTGGAGTGATGTCAACTGGTGGTGCTCGGATCCAAAATGGGTGGCTGCCCCTTATTAACCAAAACAACCCTAGCTTTTAAATTATAAAACCCTAATTTCACATTTTGAAATTTCAAGCCCTAGATTTGAACGTGGCTCTTGATACCATGTTAAATGATACCATAGCTCTATAAACCCAACCACCTCACTGCTGATAGAATTAAGTGTCTATTGAAACAAACAAGCATCCTTGTAGCCAAGGAAGTTTTTTTTTTTTTTGAGAAAGTAGCCAAGGAAGTTTTGAAGCATCAGAAGGTGGATCATCAGACATGATTATCCATTGACATACACAAAAAATAAAGCTTAATTGTTTGACGCCAATCTAAATAATATGTTGGAGTGATGTCAACTGGTAGTGTTCGGATCCAAAATGGGTGGCTGCCCCTTATTAACCAAACAACCTGATACATGCAAAAGAGAAGTCACAAGCCGGCAAGAAGAACGAAGAAAGCAGCGGGAATAGCAAGAGGAAGAAGGAACCGAAACAGTTAAAAGAAGAAGCTGAAGTAGTTAGAGGAGTAGCTCCGTTTAGTTAATTGTAACAGAAATTGATTAGTTGTCAAGTAGTTGACACGTCAGCATTAGTATAACAACTTTCATTATAAAAACGTGTATAGACAATCACGCGAGAATCATGAATAGAATTTACAGAACTTCTTATCTCTCTCATACACTCTCTCAAGTTCTTAGCTCGTCGGTTACTTCTCGATCGCCGTTCTTCTTCTCCGGCAATCATGAATTCCGTTTGGTACCAATTGGTATCAGAGCGCCCTCCTGGCACCTACAATGGCGTCGCAGACGCAATCCGGCGACATACTCCGATCGGAGAAATCATTGAAGGATACATTGCGCAACACAGTCAATGAGCTAATGACGCAAATTCATAATTCAAATCGTCTGCGTACGCAATCGATGAAAGAACTGAAGGATGATTTTGTGGCACTCAACTTGCAGCACAACGAATTGATGACCAAGTTGCAAGGTGAACATGAAGGTCATTCAAACGTTACGCAAAGTTCACATTCCCAGTACATCGCAACAAGGCAGTTGAAAGTTGGTTTTCCAATTTTTTCTGGAGAAGATTTGAATGGTTGGTTGTATCGTTGCCAACATTTCTTCGCAATCGACCAGACTCCACGGGAAGCAAAGGTGAAATTGGCTATTATACATTTCGAAGGTCAAGTATTGCAGTGGCATCAAAACTGGGTTAAGTTTCAAGGAGGCACAATGGAAGTGTTATGGGAAGAATATGTGAAGGCATTGGAAGACAGATTCGGAGACAAACATTTAGGCGATCCAATGACTGAGCTTTTGAGCCTTAAACAAATAGGTACTGTCTCTAATTATCACGATCAATTTGAGTCAATGATTGGTAGGCTTACAATTAGTGAATCATATGTTGTGAGCTTCTTTGTGAACGGATTGAAATTCTTACATCCAGAAGGCGGTTAAAATGTTTATGCCTAAGACTTTAGCTCATGCTCTAGCCCTAGCACGATTACAAGAAACGTCTTCATCATTAGAGGGATGGGAATCTAGTAAAAAGCCTTCACCACTTAATAATAAACCACTGTTGCCAACTCCTAATACTATTATGAAGAATATGAGAGTTTTAACTAGTGCAGAGTTTGATGAGAAAATGGCTAAGGGACTTTGTGTTTGGTGGAAACACTAGGACTTATACTATGGGATTTTAAGAATCTCATAATGGAGTTCACTCTTCAAGGAAAGAGGCATGTTTTAAGGGGAAGTAATACATGAGGACAGTTACAGACTGTTTCTAGCAAGGGGCTACAAAAGATGATACCTCAGTGTCAAGAACTACAAATGTGTTGTCTATGGGTTCAATAAGATGACACTGGCAGTTTACTAAATATGGAAAAAAATGAAGATATTGGTGTCTTACCAATGGAGATATAGGAATTCTTGGAGAAGCAAGAAGCAGTATTCAAGTAACCAACTGAATTACCACCCTTAAGGAGTCAGAATCACAGAATTATACTCAAAGAATGTGCCCCACCCATCACTAGTAGACCATACAGACATAATGCAATCCAGAAAGATATCATAGAGAAGATGGTGAATGAGCTATTGAATAATGGCTTTATACAACCAAGCAGTAGTCCATTTTCTTCTCCTGTGGTATTAGTGAAGAAAAAAGATGGCTCGTGGAGAATATGCATCGATTATAAAGCTTTAAATAAGCATACTATTAACGACAGATACCCTATACCCCTCATTGAGGAATTATTGGAAGAATTGTATGGTGCTGTTATATTCTCCAAGATAGATCTGAGAGCGGGTTACCACCAGATCAGAATGCATCCAGAGGATGTTACAAAAACAACATTCAGAACGCACAGTGGGAATTATGAATTCGTGGTAATGCCATTCGGATTAACGAATGCACCGGCCACTTTCCAAGGACTTATGAATGATGTCTTTAGACCTTACTTGAGGAAATTTGTATTGGTATTCTTTGACAACATATTAATATATAGTCGAGGAGTAGAAGAACACTTACAACACCTAGAGCTTGTTTTTGATAAGCTAAAGGCACATTCTCTATATGCAAAGATAAGCAAATGTGCCTTTGCTCGAGGGAATGTGGAGTATTTGGCCATGTCCACAAGATATTGAGGGGGTTTCTAGGACTCACTGGTTACTACAGAAGGTTTATTAAAGGATATGGTCAAATGAGTAAACCATTAACTGAGCTTTTTAAAAAAGATGGATTTACCTGGAATGAAAATGCAGAGGTGGCATTTCAGGAGCTCAAACGAGCTATGATTCATTCTCCTATCTTGGCTTTTCCAGATTTTAAACAATCTTTCACTGTGGAAACAGATGCATCTAGCTATGGCATTGGTGCTGTATTGATGCAGAACGGTCATCCTATAGCCTTTATTAGTAAATCTCTATCACCTAAACTCAAACAATTATCAGTATATGACAAGGAACTACTTGCTATTGTGTTTGATGTAACACATTGGGGTCATTATTTGAGCAATGGTCATTTTACTGTGAAAACTTACCACAAGACATTAGCTCACTTGATGCAATAGAAACTCAAAACTCCAGGTCAATTATCTTGGTTATACAAACTAATGTCTTTTGATTTTGATATCAACTATAAGAAATGGAAGTAGAATATTGTTGCGGATGCCCTCTCTCGAGTTACTTCTTCTGGAAATTTTTGCATGTCTATATCTTCAGTCTCTAAAGATATTTATCCTCTTATTCAAGCAAGTTGGCAGCAAGATCAGGAATTAAAAAAACTTATCAGTGAACTACAACAAGGTCAGAT